>PVKV010009304.1:0-29826 GCA_004027835.1 Alouatta palliata | reverse complement strand
TTTAAACTTCATATGGAATCAAAAGCGAGCCTGCATAGCCAAGTCAATTCTAAGCAAAAAGAACAAAGCTGGAGGCATCACACTACCGGACTTGAAACTATACTACAAAGCTACAGTAATCAAAACAGCATGGTACTGGTACCAAAACAGAGATATAGACCAATGGAGCAGAACAGAGGCCTCTGAGGCAACACAACACATCTACAACAATCCGATCTTTGACAAACCTGACAAAAACAAGCAATGTGGAAATAAGTTCCTGTTTAATAAATGGTGTTGGGAAAACTGGCTAGCCATGTGCAGAAAGCAGAAACTGGACCCCTTCCTGACATCTTACACTAAAATTAACTCCAGATGGATTAAAGACTTAAACATAAGACCTAACATCATAAAAACCCTAGAGGAAAATCTAGGCAAAACCATTCAGGACATAGGCGTAGACAAGGACTTCATGACCAAAACGCCAAAAGCATTGGCAACAAAAGCCAAAATACACAAATGGGACCTAATCAAACTCCACAGCTTCTGCACAGCAAAAGAAACAGTCATTAGAGTGAATCAGCAACCAACAGAATGGGAAAAAAATTTTGCAGTCCACCCATCTGACAAAGGGCTGATATCCAGCATCTACAAAGAACTAAAACAGATTTACAATAAAAAGCAAACAAGCCCATTCAAAAGTGGGTGAAGGATATGAACAGACACTTTTCAAAAGAAGACATACATGAAGCCAACAAACATATGAAAAAATGCTCATCATCACTGGTCATTAGAGAAATGCAAATCAAAACTACATTGAGATACCATCTCATGCCAGTTAGAATGGCAATCATTAAAAAATCTGGAGACAACAGATGCTGGAGAGGACGTGGAGAAATAGGAACACTTTTACACTGTTGGTGAGAGTGTAAATTAGTTTAACCATGGTGGAAGACAGTGTGACGATTCTTCAATGACCTAGAAATAGAAATTCCATTTGATCCAGCAATCCCATTACTGGGTATATATCCAAAGGACTGTAAATCATTCTACTATAAGGACACATGCACACGAATGTTCATTGCAACACAGTTTACAATAGCAAAGACCTGGAACCAATCCAAATGCCCATCGATGATAGACTGGACAGGGAAAATGTGACACATATACACCATGGAATATTATGCAGCCATCAAAAACGATGAGTTCGCATCCTTTGTAGGGACATGGATGAACCTGGGAACCATAATTCTCAGCAAACTGACACAAGAACAGAAAATTCCCACTCATAGGCGGATGTTGAACAATGCGATCACATGGACACAGGGAGGGGAGCATCACACACTGGGATCTGTCTGGGGTAAAAAGGGGAGGGACGGTAGGGGGTGGGGAGTTGGAGAGGGATAGCATGGGGAGAAATACCAGATATAGGTGATGGAGAGGAAGGCAGCAAATCACACTGCCATGTGTGTACCTATGCAACAATCTTGCATGTTCTTCACATGTACCCCCAAACCTAAAATGCAATAAAAATATACATATTAATAAAAAAAAGAAATAGAGATACCATTTGACCCTGCAATCCCACTACTGGGTATATACCCAAACAATTATAAATCGTTCTCTTATAAAGATACATGCATGCGTATGTTCATTGTGGCACTGTTTACAATAGCAAAGACTTGGAACCAACCCAGATGCCCATCAATGATAGACTGGATAAAGAAAATGTGGCACATGGAATACTATACAGCCATAAAAAGGATGAGTTCATGTCCTTCGCAGGGACATGGATGAAGCTGGAAACTATCATTCTCAGCAAACTGACAGGAGAACAGAAAACCAAACACCACATTTTCTCACCCATAAGCGGGTGTTGAGCAATGAGAACACATGGACACAGGGAGGGGAGCATCACACACTGGGGCCTGTTGGGGGGATTGGGGGAGCTGGGGGAGAGATAGCAGAGGGTTGGGGGATTGGGAAGGGATAACATTAGGAGAAATACCTAATGTAGGTGACGGGGGTATGGATGCAGCAAACCACCATGGCACGTGTATACTTATGTAACCATCCTGCACAATCTGCACATGTACCCCAGAACTTAAAGTATAATAATAATAATAATAATAAATTCAGTTCATAAAACAGCCTTTGAAATTCTCAGGGCATCTAGTTCTTTTGTTGTTATCTGCATTTAGAATTCCTTGTTTATTTTGGTAAAAGGATATTTTAAAAACAACATACTGATAACTAATTTAAATATTATGGGGTTTTGTTACCACCTAGACATTTTATCATTCGGCAAAGGACAAGTCACTAATAGCCCTAGAAAAAGGTGAACCTTGGGACTGTGATTGCACGTAGATCCTTTCAGATGCTTTGATTCACAAACTAGCCCTTGCCCTATCTCCCCTCTATTTGTCCTTATAGCCACTACTTCTCAGAGCAATGAGACTCTCTCCAGAAACTCAAAAGCCATTAATACCAGGATGCAACTGGAATCCTGAAGTTGATAACCTCATACGTATTTTGTGCATTTTTGTCATCTGGTAGTGGAGGTAGCACCCAAATCCTATGTTATTCGTGATTCTCAACAGATGGTGTGGGTCCTGAGTGGAAATTCTTTAATAGCACCTCCTCTTAGCAGAAGTGTTAAGCCTGGTAAGTGACAAGCAAACCCACTGTTGCTTCTTGAGGGGATGCCAGCTTCACCAGGAATGAGGCTGAGCTTGCACAAAGCTGGCCCTGGACCTTGCCCACTTCCAGGCACCAGCCCAATGACCACAGGAAGGTCAGGTGAGAAATGGCACTATGATTCTTTTCAACAAAGGAAATCCCATATCTAGAAATGACGGTGCGAGGAGCTGACAATTCCTCTTACCAAAAAAAATATCTTCAGATTAGAAGGGCTTATCCATTCAAGCAACAGCTGACCTTCTCCTTGGAGTTTCTCTTCTTCAGTTTCCAACCATGGCTACCCGTGTCCTGAGATGCAAACTCCATCGTCTTTCCACCACCAAACATACACAGTTTTCTAAGTTGGCATCCTCTTTTCTAATAATGGGAAATAGTCCTTCCTACCATCAAAAGTCAGTCCATCTCAGCTTCTTTCCCTTTCTCCAGAACATCAGTGTTTGATTAAATTCCTGGTTCCCTGCAAATTCCACCTTTGTTTACTGGACCTTTCCATTGCTGTCAGACATGCTGTAGTCTCATATCACCAGTCTTACTACTAAAACCTTCTTGATTCCCACATTTTATTCCTACCAACACATTTTCTTACACCAATCACAGCCAAACTCCATGAGAGCTGGCTGCATAGTTTGCATATGCTTCACCTCCTAGTCATCCTTACATCCAAACATTCCAATGTCTGGTTTACTCTGACTACTCCCCCAACCTCCTATTTCACCCATGACCTTCAAATACTCAAACCAAAAGGACGCTTCTGGGTCCCCATGCTATTTGGCCCTCAGCTCATTAGTGTAATGAACCATTTCCTTCTTGAATACTCTATATCTTCTCCTTCTATAAGAACATTCCTTCTCATAAGATTCGCTGGCTCCTCTTTTGCATTTTCCTTTATGACTCTTCTTTATCTCAGAAATCTCCAAATGATGGCATTCCTCAGGGCTCAACCAACCATCATTTACAAGCCCTGTAAATGGGTAATGAGCTGGTCTTTCGGATTGATGGATCACCCCTATGCTCATTCACTCTGTCATTTACACTTCAGACACGTATCTCCTCTCTGTCCTTTTGAGGTCCTCTCAGAAACCTCTAACTTCATGTATCCTAAGTGGAACTATGTGTCTGTCTCTCAAAACCATTAATAGTCTCTGTTAGTGGCACTTCCATCCACTTCATTTCCTTGAGCCAGAAATACAGGAGACATCCTTGGTTCCTCTTTTCCCTCACTCTCCATCCAATCTATTAGCAAAGACTGATAGGTCTGTGTGCAAAACATGCCTGCTTTCTAAGATAACATCATCTCTTGCCTGGACCACTGCCATTACATTCTCACTGTCTCCCTCTCACTTTATCTGTGTGGCCCCCATCCCATCTCATGTTGTGGCCCATGAGATATAAGTGCCCCACATTTATCTCATGGGCTACATCTTAAGCATATGACCACATTTTGCGGCAAGGGTGGTAGGAAATTTTACCTTTATTTTTGGGAAGCAATGTATCCTGGTGACAACTGGGGTTCTGACATTAAGGAAGAAAAACAAAATGGATTTGAGGAGGGTGATGGAGGGTCTCTGCCACATAGCTAATGGAAAGAGCCTGTCTGGGAGGAGCCTGTCACTATTCCCTGCCTCGGAGAAGTAACTAAGTGTCAGACCAGAAAGATTAAATCTTCATGCTACTTGGAGCCTAACATCTTCTCCATTTTCTTTTGTGATTTAATAGCCTGTAGAGACACAGAATTTGGTGATGAGAAAAAGGATAATGTAGTTTACCTGGGAATCAAGGAAAAAGAGCACTGTCTCTTCTGTGCGGAAATTCAGGGCAAGCCTACTTTGCAGCTTAAGGTGAGTCATTGTGCAGCTAATGAGAGAAGTACTGTCAAATGAACTTTTGATTTCGTTTAATATGCTGCTGAATAAAAGTAATATTCTTGCAATTCTGGATCATTCAAAGTAAGAAAATAATTCTGACTTGGCTTATCCCAGAATCTATAAATGCTGCCTTTGGAATGGAGATAACACTTTTTTTAATGTCAGAACATAGATCCTCTGAAAGATAGCAAACGCACTTACATGAATGTTTCAGAGAAGCCAAAGAACAGTAGTTTCTCCATTCTCAGTCCTGATTAGCTACCTTCTGGAAATCCTCTAAGATGATGGGATGCTCTCAGTAAAGCAAAGCTCACTGCACAGCAGAGGAGATAAAAAGAGATTGTTAATGTGAATTTTGCAGATTAAGTGTTTATAGTCTGTGTACCATAAACACACAAATCTTACCAAGGCAATATTGTAGTTATGAAGCTAATCCTTCTGCTATTGATGAAAGTTGTAATGCATAAGCCCACTTGGGGGTTGAGAACACAGCAAGACTAGCCTGAACCTGCAGATAAATGCAAAGCAAAAGCACCAAAAAGAGATTTAAACCTCCCTCTGTTCCAGAGAAGACAATGATGCTTCGAAGAGTCAGAAGCACCTTGTGTCAGAGGATCCTGGGGTGGAGCTGGGCTATGGAAACCCAACGAATTCCCTGTTTTAACAGCCTGATGCCCTGCTTCATCTGCCTGTGTCCCTCGCCTCTGTCCCTTCTTTTAGGGGCAGCAGTCACTCTCCTGTTGTACACTCAGGGCTGAGTTACTTTAGATTCCTCCTCCTCCCACCCTCCTCTCTAACAAGCCTCTTTTCCACCCCTAGGAGAAAAATATCATGGACCTGTACATGGAGAACAAAGCAGAGAAGCCCTTTCTCTTTTTCCACAATAAAGAAGGTTCCACCTCTGTCTTTCAGTCAGTCTCTTACCCTGGCTGGTTCATAGCCCCCTCCTCGACATCAGGACAGTCCGTCATTCTAACCCAGGAGAGGAGCAAAACTAATAACACTAACTTCTACTTATATTCTGTGAATTAAATTCAGCCTAGGCTGTGGGTGGCTGATTCCAGGTTAGAGAATTAAACTGTCAGAATCATCTTAACAGACCATCATGCGACTGAGGTCACCAGCAGTTCAGCCCATCCATAGCTTACCTCATTCTTACCACCCAAAAGCCACCACCTCCTCCAAACATCCATTTCTGCACCAAGACCCTCACTTGTGTGTCATTATCCCAAGATAATGACTAAGAATCACTTTCCATCCTTTCTTGATCTTACCCCACCATCCACTCAGCCACCACGCCCAGTTTAATCAACCCCTCAAATGCTGCTTGATGCAACCATCCATTCCTATTCCTTCTGCGAATCCATGGTGGAGAGATGTGGATCCGTGACATTTTTGTTCATACAATTCTTTCAATAAAAGAATAGGATGCATTAATTTTTTGCATGTGTATTATAAACATTATAATATCTACCCCAAAGATAAAGCTAAAGAATGAGGTGAATGGGAAAGTCTGCATGTCTTCATAATCATAATGGATTCTTAATGTCATTAGCTAATAATTTGACACACAGTGTATACACTTAACCTTTAAACAACACGATTTTGAACTGCACAGGTCCATTTAAACACTGATTTTTTTTCAATAAAAGTTACACCAAATGTCCCTGCTTCTCCTGCCTCCCCCTCTAACTCCTCCACCTCTTCTGCCTCTTCACCTGAGACAGCAAAACAACCTATCCTCTTTCTTCTCCTCCATCAATGTGAAGATGATGAGCATAAAGACTGTTATGATGATCCACGTCCACTTAATGAATAATAAATATGTTTTCTCTTCCTTACAAGTTCTTAACAGCATTTTCTTTCCTTTAGCATACTTAATTGTAAGAATACAGTATATAATACATATAACATACAAAACATGTGTTAATTGACTGTTTATGTTATTGCCAAGGCTTCTGGTCAACAGTAGGTTATTAGTTCAGTTATTAGGAAGTCAACAGTTATACATGAATTTTTGACTATACTGCTACCCCCACGTTGTTCAAGGGTCAACTGTACTTCGGTTAAGATCAATTGTTAACCATGGTGAGTGTAAATCAATCCATATTTCAAAAAATCATTTATATTGGCTTTAAATTCTTTCAGACAACTTCTAGAATGTTTTTTGTTTTTACTTTATAAAGTATTTGGAAGAAGACACATCAGCTATGATATACTGTTATTATTCATGTTTTCTGGAATTTTGGTAGTATACATTCAATCTACAGTTTCTTTATAGGGATGCTTTTAATTTAGTTGCCCATTTTGTGAGGGCTATTTTAATTAAAGTTTGTAATATAATCTGCAAATCCACTAAGACCATGTAGATGGCAATAAATATACTGTAATACCCTGAGCATGAACACGAGCATAAGAGGCTGTCTTCTCTCAAGAGACCTTGTCCTTCTTTGCACATGACAAGTAGGTGTATTGGATCTTGCAATGGATATCTGCTGCTAAATTCAAATTTCTCAACCAGGCATAATTTGTCCCAAAACCTATGCTTCTGGCATGATCTCTTATTGCTTCAGTGCCCACGATTCTGTTTGAGATACTCCTTGAACCCCACCTTACATGACGTCAGCAGACCTTTTACTCCAGTCATTGCCATGCAACAAGTTTTGAGGAGGTGTAACCTGGCAGTGCATTGTCTCAGCAACATTAAGCATTTCTCTCTTCCTGCTCCAGGGCTCCCAAGATAACTTGGGGAAGGAAACTTGCTGGAACCTAGTTGGAATTCACACATGCATAAACCTGAACATGAGAGGGAGCTGCTCCATGGGACCCCTTGAGCAATGGGGAATGGAGTGGGTGAGGGGCAACTTCTCTTATCCATTCCACAGGTGGACAATCCTGAAATGCATCCAATCTTCATGGTTTTCAGGGGATTCCAGCAGTATTGAGACATAATCACCAATGACAGGGCTAAGTTCAAGAACACATCCTGAATTGTCTTACATCATTTCCCTGCTTCCATTTCCCCAGCCCCTCCTTATGTTCCCTAGGGTCACTTGTCATCATCTTGCATGCAAATTCTTATCTCAGACTCCGCTTTCTGGTATAAACCTAGGCTAAGACAGATTCTATCAAAACTAACTTCTCTACTTTACTAGCCACCTCCAGCACATTGGATTTCTTCCCTCTCTGTCCCTGCTCATGCCTTTTCACATACCTCAAACACTTCCATTGCTGTGCATCTCAGCCGCCTATGTCTTACTAACATCCTAAATCCCTTCCAACTGTTTAGGGGACTCTCCTCATCTTCTCAACCAAAGGCAACATCTTATCTTTTGTGAGGTCCATCGCATTTTTGCCTTCTCATGGGACATTTATTTTTTTAGGCTTTGTGTTATAGCTTCTTCTCTTTGTCTTGACCCATTTGCTGTCTTCTCCTCAATCAAATTCTAGATCCATAGAGGCAGAAATTTGTCTCTTTCATTTATGCACTCCCTTTAGATACCAAGTCTTCCCTCCTACATAGCAGTTTCTCCGAATAAGTTGTTGAAGGGAATTAATTTTCATTTCATGTATTAGCATCTTCCCATTGATACCAAAGTGTGTCAGGGAGAATTTTGCGTTACCATGGCCAGGGCAGCCGTCAACTTCAAGAAGGGTCCAAGGAACTACAAAGCTTCTCAAAGAATGTGGAGAATAAAAACACAGAAAGGCTGCTTGGAAGCTTCCTTGTCCTCAATTCCTTCTCCTCCTCCCCATATGTCAATATGACCTCAGGGGATTGTGATGATACAAGGGCATCCACTCGGGAGGAGATGGCTGCAGAAATGAAACATAACCGTAAGTGTTCCTAGGAGCTTCTAGCCAGCATCCACTGCCTCCCTCTTGGAGGGCTCAGTGCACAGTCTGAGGGTTTGCACTTTGTCCAAGCCTTTCCCCACATGTATTTATGTATATTCACAACTGCAGAGGGGCACAAGAGAAGGAGCCCAGGAAAGTTCACCATTGCAAACGTTTTCTCTGACAAGGTCAAGACTAAGCACAAGATGGCCTCAAGGATGGCCAGGAGAGACTTGCAACAATCAACTTGTATACATACTACACAGGTTTTCTGAGAAGGGCTGCAAAGAATGTGAGTTCTGTAGATAGCTAAAGGTAGAAAAAGAATCTATAGGAAGATGGTGATAAAAAACACAGTGTAATCCTGGGCTGTGCTTATAAATTTCAGCTTCCCAGTTATCCTAGGGGCACTGAGCATAAGCAAGAGATAGACAGCCAGCCCACCTTACATCACACCACCTGTGCCCTCTGACAGAGGAGTGAGAACATTGTGGTGGTGAAGGAGGAAGATGATGAGGAGAAACCACAGACTCAAGAGATGTCCTCAGGTGTTTTACTTGCTCTCCTGGATTGAGGGATATGATGTTCTTTGCCTAAATCTAACAACCACAGGCGAACACACAAGACAACAGATTTCTGTTCAGTCAGTATCAGAAGGCACTTACCAAACAATGTGGGATTCCTAAACCTTGCAAGGAGGTAAGCTGATTCCTTGTCTGTCTGTAGCATGGAAAAACTAAGGCCAACACACACACACACACACACACACACACACGAAATAGAATATGGATAAATGGAGAAAGAGCACGAGCAATGTTACTCCCCCTGTTCCAGTCTCTGAAACACTAGTTACTATGACTTTTTTTTCCAACCCGTATAATACTCTAATATTCAAGGAGATATTGATGCTTTTGTTGCTTTCTTAAGCAAGAGTCATGGTGACTGTCCTCAGGCCCAGGACTATTGAATGGTGGGTTTTTCAAAGGGTGGTAGAGGGGGAGTTTACCCTTGTGACACTCAAAGACAGTTTGTCCCCTGAATCTCTTCCTGAATGAGAAGAGATTGAGAAACCTGAATGCAAGTCCATTTCAGAGATCCCTACACCCTTCCACCCATCCTTTCTTTTCAATTTCCATCAGCATGCATATCTGCCCTACCCTTCCCTCAACTTCAGTTTTCTTTATTCTTCAGAAGAGAAAATATAAAAGGATCTGTAAGCTTGAAACTGAGAATCTTTGCTTCTCACTTAGGTCAAGAAGTTTATTTTAATGTTATTGATGATCTAATGTGAATTAGAGGCAAGAAAACAACATGGGTTATCAATAAGAAAGAAGGTACATAAATATGCAGTAAAAGAACTGATCAGTTAACTACCTTATTAGTTTGACTCATTTACAAGTAAAAGATTTCTGATTACCTTGCAATATCTAATACTAGCCATCAAAAGATCGAAAACCATACACTGATGTCCTCTATTGCTTGCACAATTTAGCAGGTTAAATTTTTGCAGATTAAAGCTCTAGTTCTCTAATATCAGTTTTATCTATGACTATAACAGCAGTGTGGCCATAATAAAAGCCACAGCTAACTGACCAAGCCCAAAACCACTAGCAATGGCTTCTCCAAACTCACCATGTAGTTTGAACCCCAACCAACAAAGCTTGTGTTCATCACAAAGAAGTGTCAAGATCAGTAATTGTACTTACTCAGCAAATACATTTTGAGCACCTACACCGTTCTAAGTGCTGGGGACATAGTAGTAAATAAAAAGGGGAAAATATGGCTATCCTCATGGAACAGCTGTGTTAGGAAAGTGAGAGGTGCCTTCTAGTCTTCACCTCAGTCTAGACTTTTGGGGCCAAAACTGTGCCCGCTAACTCTAATTTCACATTCTCCAGCCACTGTAATAATCCATCACTCTTCAACAGAACCAAGTGAGTAGGGCTGAGTGGAAGGCAAACTCCAAGCTGCTCCAGACAGCCTCAGTGTAGATTCTGCCCTCTTAGCCCCTACCCAATTGGTAGTTAAGCAAATACCCACATCTTGCTAAGCCAAGGAGCTACTTCTCCTCTCCTGCATGTAGAAAGAAGTGAAAGAGTTTCCTTCAACATCACCATCTCAGGAAGAAGGACAAAGATTTCCCATCCATGTAGACCCACATAGGAATGCCAGGAAGGATGTGGAAATAAGAGGAGGAAGATTCCCATCTCTACAATCTTTGAGTGGGTTTGGTATCAAGGAAATGCTACAAATGGAATAAGTTACAAAACTTTTTCTCATTTCCTGGGTTCTGGAGAGTTTGTAAAACAAGGACACTATCTATTTTTAAGAAGTTGGTAAATCATACCTGTAAAGCTAGAGAAGGTCAGGGTCTTTTTAGGAGTAGATTTGGACTACATAGGCTGTAGTTGGGTTTTGTTCAGTCCTTAGAGTGTTTTTTAAAAAATTGTAGTCAAGGTTTTCACGAAAAATGGGAAAATTAGACAACATTGCTCCTGAATTCCCACAGTAGGCTTTATCTATGCCTTGTTATTCCAGCCTAATGTTTTTACATTCTAAATGCAGTGTCTCCAGTTGGGAACACAGAGCACTATCCCACCAACTCACTGCCCAACAAGAAGCAGCTGTCACTTTGATTCCAGCACAAGCAAAGACCATCATCAATGTCCAGGGCCAGGCCAAAGGGCCAGCAGTGAGCTTGGGAGCAGAGGCCAGCAGCTTCCAGCATGAACCAGGCCAAGGAGTCCAGACACCAGTGTGGGTCGGGGTCTCCATGTTCCAGTGGACATGTGGTTTCTCTAGTAGCCCCTGTGCTCCTTTAGTCAAAGGAGCATGTGAAGGCTTCTTTCTCTAGAAAGCTGCTTCCTGGTGAGGCTTTGGATGGGGAAATATCAATGGCAGCACAAGTCAGACTGCTTAGAGATACTCAAGGAAAGAAGGTGAGGGAAATTCCCTGACAGCAAAAGTAGAGAAATGGAATGACATCAACATTTTGAGGCACTCTCCCAAGTCAGGTTCCTGGATGCTGCTCCATCTGAACATGGGCACTCCCTGGGGTCAAGAGCACACCTCCTAGAGCTGAACAAAGTTGGCTCTACCTAACAAGCCTCTGTACCTCAGAGTCCAGGGAAGGCCAATTTTCAGATACTGAGGCATATGTTTTACTGTATCAAATGGAAAAAATAAGGAGTTCACCCAAAATTGAAATTAATACCCTATATATCACCAAAACACTCCTGTACTATAATGACATGACAAGTAATATAACATAATTTCTGTACTAAAGCACTAATTATGTAGCAAGTCAGAACTTACTAGTGGGTATGTTTATGTGTAGATTACAAAAATACTCCAAAGTATATCAGATTCAACTAACAGAAGAAAATGAAAAGAAAAGCAAAATAAAATAGGACCAACCAAAAAATACAGAAAAGATGTCATATTTAATTCTGCATACCAATCATCAAAATAAAGGTGAATGCGCCAAATTGAATACAAATACAAAGACTATCAGATGACTTATTAAACCAGCACATACACACACACACACACACACACACACACACAAACTCTAGTTATATGCTGTTGATAAGAGATAAGCGTGTAAAGGAAAGTAATTCAAAAAGGCTGAAAATGTAGGGATTGATGAAGATATATGTTAAGCAAATGTTAACACAAAAAAAAGCAGTTGACAGTATCATGTTACATTGACTCTAAAATGCCATAGATTGTAAGATGTACAATTATTTTATGTACTACCAAAAAAGAAAAAAATACTCAATTACAATACAATACTTTCTAGAATCATATACACAAATGGAGCTGTTTTTAATGACATAAGTGTATAGTCTTTTTTTTCATTCATAAAAAGGTAAATATGAATGAGATTAGTCTATTAAGGTATTGGTAAAATTTCTTCCTTTTCTTTTCTTTTTTTTTTGGAGATGAAGTCTTACTCATCTCCAAAAAACCCAGGCTGGAGTGCAGTGGTGTGATCTCAGCTCACTGCAACCTCTACCTCCTGGGTTCAAGCTATTCTGCCTCAGCCTACCAAGTAGATGGGATTATAGGCATGCCCAGTGAATTTTTGTAGTTTTAGTAGAGGCAGGGTTTCACCATGTTGACCAGGCTGCTTTCAACCTTCTAGCCTTCTGACCTCAAGTGATCCACTCTCCTCAGCCTCCCAAAGTGCTGGGGTTACAGGCATGAGCCACTGCACCCAGCCCTAAAACTTCTTACACTTTGAATGTGCTTCTGCTTGATCACTTCTGACTCAGAACCACTAATGTTTGTTTCCAGTAAAACTCTCCTGTGCCAACAAGAGTACTGGTGATACATTTCTTAACAGGTTATCTACCCTTGTCTCCAGACATCATTCCAAGCTGCTGACCTCCATTCAGCAACTTTTGATGCTGTTACTTTTTTAATTTACAGGACGTGCCATTAGAAGGTTTATCATCAACAACCAAGATCATATTCCTTCAACGAATGGTTTTTCTTGATGATTTATTGAATGAAACATCAGAAGTGGAACGTTTGTCCAACCACGGCCTCAGACAAACAACTCTATTTGCACACGCATAGGCAATGACCACTATGTCATGACTGTCACTTGGCTGACAATATTGTAAGATGCCATTCATTGTAGTAACATGCATCCAGGTTTCAGAGATGTTAAAATGAAAACAAAAATGTGTTCTTCAAGTAATGAATTAATGGTATGAACAGCCAACAAAGAAGTGAAGAAAAACATCGATAATGGTTCAAAGATGAATGTTTCACTGGGATAAAAGATACGAAACAACAAGAAGATATGGCATATATGAACAATTGGGTACCCAAAAAACTTAGAATTAAAGTAGTCTAAGCAAATGGTATAAAACAACATAATTTGATTAAAAATACAGTCATAGTAAGGTAATTTAATACTTCCTATGAGCAATTGATAGACTAAGCAAACAAAATACAAGAATTAAAAATATAAAGAGTAAATAGTTAACAAAATTCAATTTATAAATAAATACATACATGTTATATGGTATGTACCTATTAATGTTAACATATTAAAATACATAATATATATAATTCTATGTAATATTACATGTTCATATTATATAATAGATATATAAATAAAATTATATATATATATACACACACACACACATATATATATATATATATATATATATATATATATAAATTTATACCTGAAAATCAGTGTTAATTTTTCTTAGGTTTGCATGGAAAATTTATTTTTAATGCACAAAGTGATAAAGGAAATATCAGAAAATGCTCAAAGTTGATACGATACAGGCCATTCCATCTAACCATAGGCAATAATAAACAGACTATTCTAAAATAGCCCCTAAATAATTCAATCACTTGCAAGTTTAGAAATAATATATACAATTCACATTTTAAAGGAAAATAATAACAATACAGATAGAAGTTCAAATAAAGACAATGAAAACACTGTCTCAACATTGTAGGATGTGTCCTGATATCTCTTTGAGATCCTAATTTTAATTCTTTGGGGTGTATAATGACAAGTGAGATTTGTGGGTCATACGGTAGCTCCACTTTAAATTTTTTGAGGAACCTTCATACTGTTTTATAGTGGCTACACTATTTCAAATTACTACCCAAAGCGTACAAGGTTCCAATTTCTCCACATCCTCGCCAACACATTGGTTTTTCTGGTAATAGCAATTCTAACAGGTGTCAGGTAATATCTCACTGTGCTTTCAGTTTGCGTTTCCCTGCTTATTAGTAAATGCTAAGCATCTTTTCATATACCTGTTAGCCATTTGGATGTCTGGAGAAATGTCCATTCAAGTCCTTTGCCCACTTTTAATCAGATGGTTGTTTGTTTGTTTCCCATTGAGTTGTGTGACTTTCTTACATATTTTGAATACTAACTTCTTATCAGATACATGGTTTGCAAATATTTTCTCTCATTTCATAGGTTGCCTTTTCACTCTGTTGATTTTTTCTTTGGTTGTGCATAAGCTCTTCAGTTTGATAGTCTCACTTGTCTACTTTTGCTTTTGTTCCTTGTGATTTTGGTGTCATATCTAAGAAATCTTGCCTAGATTAATGCCATGAAACTTTTCCCCTATATGTTCTTCTAGGAGTTTGGGCAGTTTCTGGCCTTATATTAAAATCTTTAATTTATTCTGCACTCTCATGTTTATTGCAGCATTATGTACAATAGCTAGGTTATAAAAACAACCTAAATGCCCATTTATGGATAAATGGACAAAGAAATTGTGGCATATGCACAAAATGGAATATTATTCTGCCTTTAAAAAGAAGAAAATCCAACCATTTGGGACAACATGGGAGAACCTGAATATATCATGCTAAGTGAAATGACAAAAAGACAAATACTGCATGATTCCACTTACAGAGAAGGTATCTGAAATAGTCAAATTCATAGAAACAAAGAGTAGAACAGTGTTTCCAAGGACTGGGGGAAGGAGGAATGAAGAGATGGTCTTCAATGCATATAATCTTCATTTAAGCAAGAGAAATAAGTTCTAGAGATCTACTATACAAGAGTATGCATACAGTATACTGTATTAACAATATTGTACATTTAAAATTTTATTAAACAGGTATATCTCATATTAAGCCATAATACAAATAATTACAGGATGTATCCAAGGGATTCTAAGAAAAAATGCAGTGTTTTATTCATTAGTAAGAAAATAGGCCAGGCACAGCAGCTCACACCTGTAATCCCAGCACTTGGGAGGCTGAGACAGGTGGATCACTTGAGGTCAGGAGTTTGAGACCAACCTGGCCAATATGGTGAAACCCTGTCTCCACTAAAAATACAAAATTAGCTAGGCATGGTGGCACAGCCCTATAATCCCAGCTACCTGGGAGGCTGAGTCAGGAGAATTGCTTGAACCTGGGAGTTGCAGTGAGCCGAGATCATGCCATTGCACTGCAGCCTGGAAAACAAGAGTGAAACTCTGAGAAAAAAAAGGAAGGAAGGGAGGAAGGAAGGAAGGAAGGGAGGGAGGGAGGAAGGAAGGAAGGAGAGAGGGAGGGAGGGAAGGAAGGAAGGAAGGAAGGAAGGAAGGAAGGAAGGAAGGAAGGAGAGAGGGAAGGAGGGAGAGGGAGGGAGGGAGAGAGGGAGGGAGGGAGGGAGAGAAGGAAGGAAGGAAGGAAGGAAGGAAGGAAGGAAGGAAGGAAGGAAGGAAGGAAGGAAGGAGAGAGGGAAGGAGGGAGAGGGAGGGAAGGAGAGAGGGAGGGAGGGAGAGAAGAAAGGAAGGAAGGAAGGAAGGAAGGAAGGAAGGAAGGAAGGAAGGAACGAAGGAAGGAACGAAGGAAGGAAGGAAGGAAGAAAAGGGAATAAAAACAAGCAGGCACAAATTTCTAAAGAGGTTGAATTGCTTCTTCCAGAAAACATCCAGGCAATGTCAAAGATGGCCAGATTCCTCCCCAGCCCTGAGTTTAGGAAATCAGATACCACAGTTGGTCCAAGAACTGGTCCATTTCTCCCCGTTTAGGTCCGTTAACCTATTGTAATTATTAATAGGCCTCTTTCACTCTCCTAAGTGTCCTGGTCACATCACAGGTCTAGAGAAATTACAGACACAGGAAAAGGCAGAGGAGAAACAGTTCTACTTTTCTGTAGGAACCATGAGAAATGAAAAACCTGGGGTGTGCTAGGCTGTTACCAGGAAAAAATGAAATCTCTGACAACAATGTGGTGACTCAAATGCTGAATGGAAGAAAGCACCAGGATGGGATGAGGAGGTTGGGGCAATGCCTGCAGGGACCTGGTAATCATCAATGTGCTCAGGTAAGCAATATTTCCACATCTTCCTCCAAAGCTTAGGGACAAGTAAAAACATAATGGAAAGTAAACATTACGACGGAACTACACAGATTAACCATTTTGGAAATCATAATATGGCAAGAAATAAAGTTTCAACTAATATTCTGTAAGAAGAAAACTTACTTCAAAATAAAAGAGGATTAAGAACAATATTCTCTAGATGAGTGGGAGCCATGACAGTTTATGGTGTGTGAGTTCACAGGAAAAACTCACAGGAGACTCTCAGAAATCCTTGCCAGAAGGGGCAGGGAGAGTTTTTCAGCTAGCTGTGAACCTGCATTGTGCACTGAAATATGGAGTGAAATTTCTACTAGTGAAGCACTATTTGTCCCACCCACCCCATTAGTGAGGCCTTGAGAAACCCAAGGTTAGGAAGTACCACCCTCCCCAACAATCTTCCTGTTTCCTCTTAGAAACGAGAGCCTTTATGTGAGCCTGCTTTACAAACTATAAAACTCCTTAGAAGTGCAAAGAATCAATACTACTACCACAATATTCCATTAAAGCCATTTGATTCATAAAAGAGTGACTGAGATGACAAAATTTTTATTTCACAAGTTTAATGCTTTCTGAGATCCAGTGATAACACTTTAGGTGAAAGCTTCACAAACAACAGCAGTTCTTCACCCAAACCAGCACCAGCATATATGACTTCACTAAGACATGAGCCAAGCCCAGGCGCGGTGCAGCCTTCTTTTCGGGACCCCTCTTTCTGATGGAACATCCATATCTGCTCCTCCTTGTCAGAATCCAAAAGGTCTTGATACACTATCACAGAGGAATGTATCTGAAAATCCAGAGACCTGGACTTACAATTCAAGAGTCACCACCCTCATTTTTACTTGGAGTATTATTACTGAGTATGTTAAGTAGAGCTTTCTTTACTATTCTTGTAATGTGCCATAGTTTAGCCACATGCTCATGGCAAGGCCCTCAATTTCCCTGGACTATTTTCCACACGGACCCAGGGAGAGGGCACATAGCTCAGTCCAGCACTTAGGTCACTGCATGAATATATTGGGAGGCAGTAGGATACCCTTATGTGGAAAGTCCAAAAACAGATCCTCCCTACCCATTTCAGGCTAAGATTATACTAAGATTTTCTCTGCATGGAGACCAACCTCAAACCCAAACTAACCTTAAGACAGCATGGTTAACGCAAAGTCGGTGGTGTCGGTTTTCCCCAGTTCTTGGGTAAGGATGACAGGACAGCCTCCTTTGGAGCTGGCAGCGACGAACCAGCCAGGGAAGGCCACAGACTCAAAGGTGGAGCTTCTGCCACTCTGACTGTGGTAGAAGAGAAATGGCTTCACAGGCTTGGGTTGGTCATACAAATCCATTATATCCTGTTCCTGAAGGGAGCAAAGGAGACACCAGCAAGAAACATAACTGTCTGACTGTTTCACATTCTTTACGCACTGATCTGCCATGTCCAAGATAGCATTCTCTACTCATTGAAGCAGCTTGGAGACCTCTGTTTCATATTACAGGATTGGGGGGCTAGGGGAGGGACAGCGGAGGGTGGGGAGGCTGGGGAGAGATAACATGGGGAGAAATGCCAGATATAGGTGATGGGGGGATGAAGGCAGCAAACCACCTTGCCATATATGTACATATGCAACAATCCTGAGTGATCTGCACATGGACCCCAGCACCTAAAGTACAGTAAAAAAAAATCGCACAACTTAAATACTTTTCTAACAAAGCATTGATTGAGCCATTATTTGTTGTTCAGAAATACAGAAATTTAAAGAATATTTATGTAACAGTTACTGTGAATTCCAAATTAAAACATAGTTATTTTCTGTCAGGTTTCTGCACCCTCAGCACTATTGACATTTTGGGCAAAATGATTCTTTCTTGTCAGGATTTGTCCTGTACAATATACGATGTTTAGCAACATCCCTGTCATCTGCCCATAAATGCAAGTAACACACTCCCATCCCAGGTTGTCACAACCAGAACATCTCCAGACATCGGCAAATGTCCATGGAGCAAAATCACCCCTGGTTGAAAGCCACTGTTTTATATCCTGTCATCAAATTGAGTGAATGCCTATGCTTGTTTACTGAAAATGATCCAAAGTGTTCCTGTAATACACAGAGGCCTCCTTTAATTATCTTTTCTTTAATAATGGAAAATTGCAATTATTAAAGTGTTTGTTACAGAGAATTATGTTTGTTCATTTTAAATTGCAATGTATTTTTTGCCAAAAATATGTTTTAATAAGTTCATCTACTTTGGGATAATTAACTACTAAAATGTCCTTGCTGATTTTACCGTGTGTGTGTGTGTGTGTGTGTGTGTGTGTGTGTGTGTGTGTTCTATTGAAGTTAGACATCATCCTTACCAAATTATTAATATTTTTGTAAATTAAAATAAGTCATTTTAGTAGGTTTGTTTCAAAACATCCCTGAAACTTATTCTTTCATAACACATTCATCCCCAAAGAAACCAAAAATAAATATGCATGGCATAATAAATATGTTGTCTTTTAAAAGATCCTAAAATCTGAGCTTCTATGAAATAAATGAGCTCCTCTCCTAGTCAAGCACTGGCAGGACCTGTCTTGCACACTCACCTTCAGCTGCAGTGCAGGCTGCTCTCCGACCTTAGCACACATCAGGCAGAGCTTTAGCTCATTCAGTCCCAGGTAGACGGGGTTCCCTCTGTCTTTCTCAAGGGTCTCCACATGTTGGCATGTGATTAAGGCAATAGTGACTGGGAACACGATGTGAAAAGTGGTGTTCAGGTGCCATTTCGAGGGTGGTATCTCTGAGTCAGAGTTTTAAGGGCAACAGAGGCTGGAATCTGCTAACTGACACTCATAGTGCACTCATAGAGTGGTCACCCTGCCACTCACCACCTAACCCAAACACCCATCCTATCTTTGGGGAACACTTTCCATTAGAAAAGTCAGTCTTTCATGGATTAAAAAACTGGTCCTCCTATAGATTACACTCTTTTGTCCTAGTCTTACTCCTTGAAGTTTCTCAGAATTTGTCTCCACTGTTTTTCATAGGCTGACTCTTCAGTCTCCTTTAAGCCTTCTTTCTCTTCTCTGACTTCATGACCATAGTCCCAGAACAACCGTATGCTCACCCCCTATTCATTATTGTCCATGAGATGCTCCTCCCTCTAGATATGCTCAGTTAATAAATCCACTGTGGAATAAAGGCTGAGCACCAAACACACAATTGCACTGGTGAAAGGGGCTGCCTTTAACAGACCCTGGCTACTCACCTGGAGTCATATGGTGCTTCCTTGGGACTGCTATGAGGGTCCGATCCTGAAGAATCCACACCCGATGACTGATATCCTGAATGCTCCTCAGCTGAGGTCTGACACTTTTTAACACTGTAGAAAAAGTCAAAATGTAAATTAGTAAGAATGAGAGCACAGAATATTGTCCCCTTGTCAATTTTTTGCCCTTCCATGAGGATCTTTACCTTTTTTCATTGTGGTGGTGTTGTTTCAGAACTGCCAAGGATAGAAGTCCTTTTATGTGCAGACCGACCCCAAGAGAGGACCTAAGTCAGTCCCAAGCCACAGTTTAACCCTGTGTTAAACTGTCAGAAGAAGGACCGGTGGCCAGCCCAGCAGTGACCCCCAGTCAGAATCCGTACTCCCAGAACTCTTGGATGCAGTCTACCTCCAGCAGAAGAAGCTGAACCTATGAATTCTGCTCAGGCCTAGACCCAGGAACCCAAATATGACAGAGAGTGCTAAGACCAAAGACCTGGAAGCAAGAAAAAAATCAGAAGTCACCAGACATTCCAGCATAGGCCACACTGATAACCTGTTACAAAGGACCCTGTATCCCTACCATTATGATCTATGCTTCTACTGCACTCGGGTGTTCTGAAAGCCTGTAACAAGGCCCAGGCCTTTTATCCACATGGGCCAGGAAGGAAGTTATGCCTCATTGGGAATGGGACTGCCCAGCGCTCAGTATATTTTCTAGTTCCTGGTGCCAGAGGATTTAGTGACTCTTTATGTGACTAGCATGGTTAAGACTTACTCAAGCACCCTGAAAAATGAGGACATGCTAAGTTTTTAAGAGCAGGAAATACAGTCGCAGATACTGAGTTGAGAAACATTATGGGACTTCTTCAGAGCCAATGACTCATCTCCAATGCCACAAAATAAAACAATGGAATTATTCCTAAGAATGGGAGCCCCCAGTAGGTGCAAGGTAGACTGAGGAGGGATGGGTCTCTTAAGACCTCTGTAGCTTCTAACCACTCCTGGTCCACAGGCACTATATTCTTGGTCAATTTCAGGCCAGAAATGCACTGATCCCAGCGACCCTCCTTCAGCTTTTTGGAGCTACTGTGCATGCTGCTTCTCCACCAAGGGAGTCTTACCATAGCAAAGACAGCTCCTGAGCACCCTAGCCACTTCTATGGACTCTAGATCACTATCTATAGTATAAGTAGGGTGATGATTAATTTTAAGTGTCAACTTGACTGGTTTAAGGAATAAAGAACTTGTAATGCATTAGTTTGGGATGCGCCTGTGAGGGTGTTTCCAGAGAAGATTGGTGTGTAATTCAGTGTACTAGTGGGAAACATCTGCCCTCAACATAAGTGGGATCCATCCAATTGATCGGGGGCCTGCAGGGCATGAAGAAGACAAAGAAAAGGTGATTTTCTGTCTCTCCTAGAGCTGGGACATTCTTCTCTCCTGCCCTTGGACATTATAACTCCAGACTTTGGACTTCAAAAATATCAGCATCTCCCAGGTTCTCAGACTCCTATCCCAAACTGAGAATTATGCCATTGGCTTCCTAGTTCTGAAGCTTTAGGATTTGAACTGAGCATGTTACCTGCATCCCAGGGTCTCCAGCTGTCATGGGATTTACCAGTCTCCAAAACTGCATGAGCTTATTCCCCCAATAAATCGCCTTTCATACAAGAGATCATCAAAAATTTCATGGAAAATGTATATTATGAAAAAATTATGCATTGATTTTGAATCATTTTGTACCAAAATAAACTTGTACTAACTTGTTATAAGATGTTTGAACAGGATCTAGCTTGAGACACTAAGAAATATGAGACATCAGTTTGAAAAGAGTCCCTATCAGAGCAACATGAATTCTTCTAACATTGAAGCAAGAACAAACATCAAATTTATGGTGAAACTTGGGTGGAAGAATGGTGAAATCTTTAATGGCTTATAAAAAGTTTGTGGGGACAGTGCCCCAAAGAAATCAGCAGTTTGCAATGGATAACTCAATTTTAAGAAGAAGTGACACAGTATTGAAGATAACTCCTGCAGCAGCAGACCATCCACATCACTTTGCAAGGAAAAAATAAATCTTTTTGTGCCCTTTTTGAAGGGGGCTGAAAACTAACAGCAGAAACAATAGCCAAGATCATAGACATCTCAATTGGTTCAGCCCACACAATTATGACTAAAAAATTAAAGTTGAGGTATGATGGCTCATGCCTGTAATCCCAGAAACTTGGGAGGCTGAGGCGGGTGGATGACCTGAGGACAGGAGTTCAAGACCATCCTGGTCAATAAGGTGATACCTGTCTCTACTAAAAATACACAACTTAGCCAGGCACGGTGCCAGGAGCTTTTAATCTCAGGTACTCTGGAGACTGGGTAGGAGAATCACTTGAACCTGGGAGGTAGAGGTGGCAGTGAACTGAGATTGCAACACTGCACTCCAGCCTGGGTTACAGAGCAAGATTCCATTTCAAAAAAAAAAATTGAAGTTGAGAAAACTTTCACTCAATGGGTACCAAAACCATAGTGCCCAGTTTAGCTACAGGCAAGAGCAAAGCTTTTAAAGAAAAATCTTAACAAGTGGGATCAAGATCTGAAGAACTGTGACAGGAGATGAAACATGGTTTTACTAGTATTATCCTGAAGACAAAGCACAATCAAAGTAATGGCTACCAAAAGGCAGATGTGGTCCAGACAAAGAAAAAATGGGGAGATCAAGAGAAAGGTCATGACAACAGTTTTTTGAGATGCTCAAGGCATTTTTATTGTTGTCTCTCTGCAAGACCAAAGATTGATAATATCTGCTAATTATGAAAGTTTTTTGAGAAGATTAGCTACAGCTTTAACAGAAAACCTCCTAGGAAAGCTTTGCCAGACAGTTCTTCACCATAGCAATGCTTCTGCTCATTTCTCACATTTAAAAAGGGCAATTTTGTGAGAGTTTCAATGGGAAATCATTAGGCATCCACTTTGCAGTCCTGATTTGGCTTCTTCTGACTTCCTTTTGTTTCCTAATGTTAAAAAATATTTGAAGAACACCCATTTTCCTTTAGTTAATAATGTAAAAAAAGACATTGACATGTCAAATACGTGGACTCTCGATTCTTTAGGGATTGATTAAATGACTAGTATCATTGTTGACAAAAATTTGTTAAACTTTATGGAGCTTATGTTGAGAAATAAAGCTTATATTTTTTAATTTTTATCTATTAATTCTATTTCCACAAACTTCTAAAAGTTTCCTTGTATATCTGTTTATCTATATAAACAGTCATCCCTTAAGGAATTGTTTCCAGGACACCCTCAAAACCAAAATTTGCAGACATATAAGTTTGTCAGTTGACTCAGTTGACTCTGCAGGTCCCACTTAGAGAAAAAGTCAGCCCTCATTATCCACAGGTTCAGCATCCCTCAATGTTGGTTGGTTGAACCTGCAGATACAAAGTGCCGAGAGAGAGAGAGGAGAGAGAGAGGAGTGGGAGAGAGAGTACACATAAATACACATCCTACTGATTCTGATGAATCCTAACTAACACAGAGGAGAAGGAAGCCTGACTGCCAGATGCCCCAGTGCTCTGAACTTGCAGTATCTGACATAGTACAAAAGGAAGCTGAGGTAATACTGTTGATGCTGTGCTCCACACCTTCAACAACCTGAGTTCACAACTGCTGTGGGAAATACTAGCACCTGTCAGCTTCACAACTCTAGGGCTTCCATCTCAGGGGCAACTTCAGGAAGTGAGGAAAGAAACCGGTAGACAAATGTTCAGCCTTCCCATCCTCTGACAGGATAACACTAAGGTTTCTCAGAATTGCCCCATAATAGTAACAAGATCACTAGCATTTTCTCTATTGGATTTCCTGGAATAATCTCCTAAATGAGCTCCCTGCATCCAGGGTCTGCCTTGGGGAGAACCCAAACTGACATAGCATTCAGTGTTCAAAAGCAAGATACTTGTATTCAAAAGATGTGCATTCAAAATTAGGTTTTGCAACTTTTGGATTTGTGTCCTAGGAGAAATTCTGTCACATCCCTGATCCTAAGATGACACATATGAAATGCATTGCACCTTGCTGGGCTATTACGCGGTTAAAGAAGAGCATCAAAGCTCCCTATAAGTGACAGCTTCCTGGAGCAACTAACCTAATGAGTCCCCTATGTCTGTCACCAGACCCCAGATTGACTTGTTTAGTTCAGTCAGCATTTTTGCTGTGACTACCAATAGATCATCTCAGATCATGACTTTTGTGCCACTTCATCAATGGCCCACCTGGCCAACAGGAGAATTATCTCCTGTTTACACCCTATCTTCTTCCCAGATATTCTTACTGCATGGTATGATAAATAAAAGGCCATTGAAATCTTGTCCCAGGTAGCCCCGCAGTCATCCTCTGAGGAGTGTGAAATCATGAATAGCCAAAACTTAAATGTGTAGCAGGTATCACTGAGTCAAAATTAGAATTTAGAATCAAGCTGAGTTTATATAGAGGAGCTATCTCAGGTCTCCATTTCCATAAGATGATTTCTATACTCAAAGAAGAAAGTTCAGAGCCTGTGACATCAGCCCCACTCTCTCTACATATAACTGGACCACATATATACATTAAGGGAAGAGGCCCAAGGACTTTCCATAGGCATGAAGATGCAAACAGCCAAAATATATTGGTTTGGATGCCACACATAGTAATGCAAACTCATCTGTGACAACAGCTAAGATGTAGGTCCTTTAAAATGCTTATTTCATGTCATAGATAACATGGAGCTCTATATGGTGGGATACTTAGATCACAGTGCCATCAATGGAAGTAGTGAGGGCTGTGGTGATACCAGATTGTGTTGTTATTCACTCAGGGTGGCTGGCAAAATATGAAGGAGAATATTAGGGAAAGTTATAGATTATAGTCTCAAACGTTTTGGAAGGCTGAAAGATTTTATTGGAGCAAGCTGAAGGTGGCTGGCCAGTCCATTAAGTTAGGGAGAAGATAGGGATGATCAAAGGTTCTTTCCAGTTTAAGTCTGTTTACCCCACATCCCTTTGTCTCCACTCTAACTGTTTACTCATGTAAATTTTGTGCTGGGTGGTCCTCTCAGGGGGAGATTAAAGGGAAATTACCTGTTAATAGGGTTTACTCTGGGCCTGAATCCTAAAGCTTTTATTATTTGCATAACCACTCTTTTCATCGTGTTAATTATCCACAAGTAATTATTAGAACCTCTGTTATGAATAAATGTGTGGACAGACAGAGGGTCTTGGTCAATTGGTTGCATTTTACCCTCTGAAAGTAGCCAAGAGCCATCCCTAGCCCACTTGTATCACTGTAATGGTATGAAGTGCATTCATCCAGCCTTCCTTGAGTCAGGGTCTGCAGGCCAGACCTCTGCAGGTGGTGGTTGACATCTCAAGATTGTCCCAGACCTGTACTTATTTCTCTCTAGCATGGAGGTAACATCCTCTATAGCCAAAATGGTGAGTGCTCCTGAGAAAGGACTCTGAAACAAATATGATGAAGGAAACTTCCCACTCTGCAAGAAAAGAACTCCATAGGAGTAAAGCCTAGAGTTGCAGCCTTCCTTCTCTCTTCAGCTATCCAGAACTAGACCTGTCTTGGGATTTCATTCCTTTGTCCATCCCTATCTATCCTTCATTACTCAGTTCAAGGTTTAATATAGTCACCTCTACCCTACAATTTTTTCCCAAATCTTATAGCACAATTTATACCATTTATTTTGGCTACTATTATTTACATATTGCCAAATCATTAGATAAAATTGTCCATGTTGTGTACATCCTTAATACTCAAGATGTAGTTTATGGATGATGCATTGGCATTATCTGGAAGCTTTTCAGAAATGCAGAATCTCAGGCCCTACTCCAGACCTACAGAATCAGGATCTAAAATAAAGGTACATTAAAACCACTACATGTTCTCTGATGATATAGTACTGTAGTGACTACAGTGACTAGGGCAAAACTTGACAATATAGCTGGTGTGGCTACAGTATAGTACCTTATGCTCAGTACTGCAGTCACACCAGCACAAAAAGAACAAAGTCAGGGCACAGAGCTGAGGCTTGGAGGGTAACAAGCTCATGAAATCTAGATTGCCTTTCTCCAATCTCTAAGAACCATGGAGATGGCTATCTTGGTACTAAACAAAGGAGAAGCAGGAAAGATAAAAAGAAAAGAGGCCATTTCTGGAGGTCTATGGCCAGGGACACACTCTCACAAAGATTTTCACCCTGAGTACTCATAGCTCCATTGAACTAAAAAACACTCAAACTGTATTCAGTTTAACGTAGACTAAACTATTTCACAAAAAGCAAAAAGAAAGTCTCTCTAGAGGGGAGAAGAATCACCAAAATACATTTTCAAAGGCACAAGCCATACATAGTTGAAGATTACCAGGAATATGAGTAAACAAGGTCACAAGAACAAGAACAACAAGAAAAAAGAAACAAAGGAAACAAACAAAACAAGATAGCAGAAAAATATCTACACGAACTTCAGATTTTGTAATTTTTTTTACACACAGCTTAAATCAACCATCCTAATCATGTTTAAGAAATAAATGACAAACATAAAAATATTTTTCTAGAACAGAAAACTATGGAAGGTGACAGGTTTGAAGGAGTCAAACAGAACCTCTATAACTGTATGATAAGTAAATTAAATTAAATAAGCCAATAGCTGTATTTAGCAGTAGGCATCACACACACAGAAAAGAGAATTAGCAAATTTGGAGACAAATGAGAAGAAATCCAGATTGCAGCACAGGTACAGGAAAGCAGGAAAATACAAAAGAAGGTGGAAAAAATGTGAAGATGAAAGTGAGAAGGTCTAAGATATTGATTGGATTCCTAAGAGGAAAGGTAAAAGTCAGACAAAGTAGCCGGGCGTGGTGGCTCATGCCTGTAATCCCAGTACTTTGGGAGGCTGAGGTGGGCGGATCACCTGAGGTCAGAGTTCAAGACCAGCCTGACCAATATGGTGAAACCCCATCTTTAAAAAATAAAAAATAAAAAGAAAAAGAAAAAGAAATAAAAAAGTCACAGTAATTATTTGAAGAGAGAATGGCTGGGAATATTCTCAAACTGATAAAGATACCAATTCACGGTTTTAAAAAACACAATAAATCTCAAATAACATAATTTTGTTGTTGTTGTTGTTGTTGTTATTGTTTTGAGATGGAGTTTTACTCTTGTTGCCAAGGTTAGAGTGCAATGTCACAATCTCAGCTCACCGCAACCTCTGCCTCCTAGGCTCAAGTGATTCTTCTGCCTCAGCCTCCTGGGTAGCTGGGATTATAGGCATGCACCACCAAACCTAGCTAATTTTGTAATTTTAGTAGAGACAGGGTTTCTTTATGGGTCTTGAACTCCCAACCTCAAGTGATCCATCTGCTTCGGTCTCCCAAAGTGCTGGGGTTACATGCATGAGCCACCATGCTCAGCTAAGTTTTTTAAAGATTCACTTCTAAACAAATCAGAATGAAATTTCATAAAACCAAAGGCAAAAGTAGCAGATAATAAAAACTCATTACCTTCAAGGATGCAAAAGACTGACAACTGACTTCTCAGTTACAACAATGAAAGTCAAAAGACAGTAGAATGATATCTCAAAATGCAGAAAGGAAAATCTTCCAATGGAATTTCACACTCTGAAAATTTTCTTAAGTTTTCCAGATTAAAGGCAAATCAAGAATGTTCTGAGATAAAAATTTGTGGTGGCAGGTTAAGTATATCAGGCCCCTTCCCTCCTGGAAGGAAAGCAGTTTGTCCTCACAGGGATAAATACATAGCCTGGGTGTGGGTTTGCTCTCTTACATTCAGAATCTGAGCTGTAACCACTATCCAGGGGCCTATGGAATCCCATATGATACAACATCCAACCAGGGACTCCAAATCAACATAGCATCTAACCAAAACCCTATGGTGAAGGAAGAGCTGAAACAGATCCACGATCATTAAGTTCATTTAATGGAATGCTAGTACATTTTTAATAACTGGCTCTCCAGGAAAAAAAGTAATAAAACAAAACGAAAACCCTGATTTGTAGTATTTTTCAATTTCCTTGATGTAAATACTCCTATAATGGGCAATTTCAAGCTGCCAACTGGCTCAAAAAATCCTGAAAACGTAGTAATTGACCCCTGAAAGTCAACTACTGCTCCACTACTTCCCTGGACTCACTGGTCCACCCAAAAGTAGCAAACCTGATAGAGCATTGAGTAGACTACTGAAGGTATACCTGGAACACCATGTAAGTGATAATACTCTGGAAAGACGTGCTGCCATCCATCAGGATGCAGTATATATGAGAAGATATAGCTCCCTAAAGACAGGGAGGAATATGTGTGTAATATTTGTGGAACCCAGGTGATCCATTGGATACCTCTTGGTATTCCCTTGCCTAACTAACTGTGAATAGACATGCAGCAACCTCAGCTCAAGAAGTATATGACTGCCAGAGTGAGGGGTTTGATCACACCCCCAGGAAAGCCACAAATCCTGACAAGCTATTAGCTTAGGGTAAAGGAAATTTAGAATAGACGGTGGAGACAAGAGATGATGAGAACAAATTGTTGGCCCAACTACAGAAATGGGTGCTGTAGTCCATTCACTAACATTCCTCTGCTATGTTTCCCTTCAGGAAGACACCCATGGGAGGCATGGAGGATCTGCTCCCAAACATAGATAGAGGATGGGGTCCATGCAGCATAAGAGTGGATTGTGAGCATGGAGGTGTGACTCTCAGACTTCCCTTTAAGAGCACCTGTTACAAGGATAACAGTTGGAAGACAACCTCCAGCTGTAACAATTTTGCATCCCTGGTAGTGCTCCTGCCAAGGACAGTCTCGTCTTGGACTGCTCCCAGCCAAAGATGGCAGGCTTTTCTGCTGATGTGGAATGCCTCTACAGCCAAGCTTTGCTATAGGGCTTTCCCATCTGCCTGGTTGAGATTTTCTCAGAGCTTCACAGCTGCCCTGCACTCTGAAGCTCTTCCTAACCACTCCTCCTTCCTTCTCTCATTTTTTTTTTTTTGAGATGGAGTCTTTCTTGCTCTGTTGCCCAAGCTGTAGTTCAGTAGCATGATCTCAGCTCACAGCAGCCTCTGCCTCCTGGGTTCAAGTGATTCTCCTTCCTCAGACTCCCAAGTAAGTGGAACTATAGGTGCACACCACCATGCTCGGCTAATTTTTGTATTTTTAGTAGAAGTGGGGTTTCACTATGTTGGCCAGGCTGGTCTCAAACTCCTGATCTCAAGTAATCTGCCTGCCTTGGCCTCCCAAAGTGCTGAAATGACAGGCATGAACCGCTGCACCTGGACTTTCCTTCACTCTTTTCTATCATTGGTGTCAGTCCTGCCTCACAGTCTAAATGCTCTCCCTGCCTACTCCTGATCCCTCCTTTTTTTTTTTTTTTTTTTTTTTTGTCCTTCAGGCATGTCTCCCATTAAATCTCTTGACATCTTCTCATCAAAGCACTCGAACTGACATGACATATCACCATGAATGAATCCCAAGGATGTGAATAAGCAAGATGTAAAAGAATGCATACAGTATTATTTCATTTATATAAAGTTTAAAGCATACAAAACTAAATAATATCTATTTTAGGGGAATATACGTACATGACAAAATTATAACAAAATTTAAGAGAATAGTTACCATCAAATTTAGGATGACAGTTACATCTGTGGGAAGGAAGAGAAGAGGATAAAATAGAGGATGGGCATAGAGTTTTTCCAAAGTTCCTAGTTCTGTTTATTCATCTGGGTGATGAGTTTACATAGGTCCCTTTTATTCAGACCTTGGATATATTTGTTACAAATATTCCTTCTTACCTACTCAGTATTTATTTTAGACCATAGAACGAAAATGGGTCCTAAACCAATTTCCTGGATTTCCTAGAAATAAGCACGATAATACAATAGGTGTTATTGTTTAGTTTATTGTCTTTTAACTGTTTTTGATATTTACCTCCATATTTGTTTATTGAGTTTATTGTTATTTATTGAGTGTTTACATAATGTCATTACTTAAATTCTTATAGAATCTTTTTTAAAAGTCACTGTGGGAGTCGCTCCAACGTAGAGACCCCCAAGAGTGTCTCCACCATAATGGAGTTAGACCCCAGAAGAATTTCCCCCCCACCCCCGGAGGCAGTCGAGCTATGGGAAAGTAGGAACTAAGGATGAGAAATAAAGTAAAAGAACTATTTTGACCTCCTAGTTGCTTACACAATGGCCTGGTGACGGCTATGTGGTTTTACTAAGACATTGTGTTTTATCCTGGTTCCTGCCTTGGACTAGTTTTATGACTCTGTTCACCAGGCATTGCTTGAACCCTGTG
>PVKV010009303.1:5733-82126 GCA_004027835.1 Alouatta palliata | reverse complement strand
TATAGGTGATGGGGAGGAAGGCAGCAAATCACACTGCCATGTGTGTACCTATGTAACAATCTTGCATGTTCTTCACATGTACCCCCAAACCGAAAATGCAATAAAACGTATATATATTAAAAAAAAAAAAAAGGAAGTGTATGTAGGACAAATGAAGTTTGATAACATCAAAGTTGTTTGATCTAAAGGCAGGGTTTACTGAAAGTAAGGGCTCTCACACAAGGAACAATAGATACACTGGAAACCTTAGAGGCCTTCTTGACATAGGATTTAATTAGAAACCAGGGTAGTGGATTAGCATCCAACATGGAGTTGCTTTAGCCTCCATATAGAAGAAAAGAAAGTTATAAAATCAATGATCTAGATTTTCACTTTTAAAAGCTAAAAAAATGATATGATTAAAGTCAAAATAGATAGAATAAATAAACATACAATCAAAAACCAAAAACATAAAACTGATCAACAGTAGGGAAAATTACTATTAGATGCATTGGTTCTCTAAAAATATGAATACAATTTTTAAAACCCCAGTAAAACCATGAAAAATAAAGAGAACAAAATTAAACTAGCAATGTCAGGAATAAAAGAGGCTCTACAGATATTAAAAGTTTAATAAGACTATAATGAATAAGAATAGAACTTTCTCAAATAAATATAGAAGTTGGCAGACAAGGGACCATTAGCCAAATTCAGTTCCAAAGTTGTTTTTGTAAAAACACAATGGTATTATTGGAACACGGTCATACCCTTTTTTTTTTTTTTTTTGAGACAGAGTCTCACTCCATCACCAGGCACCAGGCTGGAGTGCAGTGGCGCGACCTCAGCTCACTGCAACCTCCGCCTCCCAGGTTCAAGCAATTCTCCTGCCTCAGCTTCCTGAGTAGCTGGGACTACAGGCACGCACCACCATGCCCAGCTAATTTTTTGGTATTTTTAGTAGAGACGGGGTTTCACCATGTTGGCCATGATGGTCTCGATCTCTTGACCTCATGATGCACCTGCCTCGGCCTCCCAAATACACGCTTTTATATATATCATCTATGGTTGCTTTCACACTATAACAGCAGTTTGGTAGCTACAACAAAGACCATATAGCCCACAGAGACTAAAATATTTATTATACATTGGTTTTTTAAAAATAGTTAACCAACCCCTTTACCCACAAAAATCCACAGCTAATATATTAATATTATAACATGTTAATATATTAAGCGGTAATAGGCATTGAATGATTTTTTTTCTGAGATAAGTAACAGGGCAAAAATATCTTTTTCATTATTTATCTTCAAAATTGTACTAGAGGTATTGCCAGGGTAATAAGAAAAATAAAGAAACTAATCATAATTACAAAGAAAGAAAAAAATGTTATTTGAATGCAACTTGATTATTTACATCAAAAGATACTAGAATAAGTGAATTTAGTAATCTGTCAATATGAAATGTCAATTTACAAAAACATTTCTTCTCTATAATAGCAAGGCACAATAAAAAATAAAAGTTTGAAAACCTACTATTCAATAATATTAAAAATATAAGATATTTATGATAAATTTAATAAAAGAGATGCCAACCCTCTGTAATGAAAACTACAAAACATTACTCAGAGAAATCGTAGAAGACTTAAATTGAAAGATACAATGTGCTCATATATTGGAAAACTCAAAAAGATAGGAGGTCAATTGGTTTCAAATTGATCTATTGATTTACACAACTTCCCTGCAAAGGAACCACAGCAGTGGTTATTTCAGAAATTGACAAGTTGATAGAAAAATCTACATAAGAATAAAGTGTATCTAAAGTAACCAAATATTTAAAAAAAAAAGCAAATTTGGGTGAGTTCTACCATTTCAAGACTTGATATGAAGCTACAGTAAATGAGACAATGAGGTAATGGTGTAGAGAGAAATAAATAAATCAATAAAATAGAATAGGGATTTTTGAACAAGAGCAAGTTATATATATATATACAAGTGTTTTAATAAAGTCTCCAAGGTACTTCAAGGGAGAAAAGGTAGCTTTTTCAATAAATGGGTATCTCTATAGAGAAAGAGAAAAACATGATCCTCAAATTAATTCAGAATGGGCTTCAGACCAAAATCAGTTTTGAATAAATATCACCAACTTATTCATCACAAATTTGCATGGCTTTTTAAGAATTATTCTTTAGGTTGTTAAAGGGACTAGTCAGTTGCCAAATACTCCTATTATAATAGGCATAACTATAAAAAATGCTATTTTAAATGCATGGGTAGTGGCTCCATGACATTGGTTTTCTCTCAGGATGTCTACCATGTTTTCAGTGATTTGACCAACCATTTTTAAAACCTAAGAAAATGTAAAAGAAAGTGTCTTAGGAAAAATCCTGATTAATATGTGATTAAAATGTGATATACCATAGATAATTTACAATACCAGCCTCGCAATAACAATCACTGTTATAATAACATTTTCAACAATGTCTCAGTCTTCTGCTAAGGATTTCCTTGGAGACTACTGCATTCTCAAAGGTAAGAAAATAGAAATAAAGAAATAAAATTAATAAATGTTAATCTTTATTTTTGTACACTCTAGGAGAAGCCTTAATGTCATAATTATTTAAAAGAATTGCTGTTGTTTCATATTTAAATAATAATAACTTTAAAGACAGAATTATGATTGCTAATTTCACCTGGGAAAATAAAAATTCTATTGAAATTTACGTTAAGTCCACTCTGCTCTCCATGTGGGATTTTGAAGATTATTTTCTGACTCTCAGATAAGAATTTCTCTAATGATTTAATTTGTGTTTTAGACTGGCCTGCACACTGACCCTAATCTAGAAATTGCCTTTTTTTCTTTTAGGGAACAATCTTCCAGCAGTTATACAACCCAACTAGTTATTCAAGAAGTCTCCACAGGAAAATTGATAACTTTTGTCTCATATTTACAAAAGTGGGATAGGGCCATCTTTAAATACTATGTTCAGTAATGATTCTATGCTTTGGCATTAATGTGAATTATTTTTAGGAATGAACATTCTTTTTTGCCTTCAAAGTCAACTAAGACATCAGAATTTTGATTTTGCATTTGATCCTAGTGTGAAGGAACTCAGAGAAAGTAAAGGACATTTGGTGAGCTAAAATGAAAGTAGTACTTTAAGGACCATTTTCTCCCTAGGAAATTTATTATAGTTGATTGTATACACATCAGTTATTCAGCACAAACAGAAATGAGAATTGAATAGAAACATTTTTTTCTGGTTTTATTTTTCATTTGGAGTTGAGATTTGCAGTCCATTTCTAGAGTTGTTTTGAGTAATTCAAACAAACAAGAGTTCTGTATAGAAATACTGTGGTATTTCCTATGCTCAGACAGATATATTAGCAGCAGCTCTTCTCTTTGGTTTCAGCCACAAAAATATGTTAGTGTTGAACAACACAGCACCTCAAACTATGGTAGAGATGGTCTCTACTGGCAGCACTGACAATAATTTAGGTTTATTTGTTTGTTTGCTTTTTACATACTGATTTCCTTGAATAGTAAGTAAATAAAGTCGACCAGCTATTTGTCAGATAACCACCAACACACCACAGCTTAAATGAATTTGCCATGTTTCAACTAGCTTTGTGGACATTCTATAAACAAAGGATAATTTCAGGTGAAGTAATACTAGGGCAGAAGTAGTACGATTTAGATTAACTAAAATTTAGAATACAAAATATTGAAATATCTAGTGAGCTTATAAGTGGAAAGATAAGAAGATCTAACACTGATGATACTAAATATAATCATAGTTAAAGGGAGCATTATGATTGTTAATCCTTCAAAAACAGACATCTCCAACTTTATACCAGTAATTCATTCTTGAAAATCATTCTACCTTAAAACACTAACCAGGAGTTAGTTTTTCAGTATCTTAAATGGGAAAAATATAATGCATTTAATATCAAACCCAAACTCATGATCAACTTCATGAGCACATATATAAATAGGAGCTATCATGTAGTATGTAAAATGGTTAAAAAATTTCTTTCTGATTATCAAATAATTAAAGTTTTATTATTGCTATTATTTTAATTGAAAAATCAAAATTTTATTGCATTTATAAAATACAATGTGATGCTTTGATATATGTATACAGTGCAGATAATTAAATCAAGCCAATTAACCTGTCCATCACCTCACTTACTTAACATATTTTTGTGGTGATACATTTTAAATTTACACTTTTAGTTATTTTGAAATACTAAAATATTTTTGCAAAGTTGCTGCATATGCAGTAACATGGCTTCTTTTGCACAATCTACTTTTGTGACTTGGATACCCTTTGTTAACACAATATAGATTTTAAGATGTCTATATGTGACTGAGACATTCCACAGATATATATCTGGAGTGTACCCTAAAAGTGCTATTTAAAATATTGTACTGGATTTTACGCAAATATAAAAATTGCCTATAAAAGCAGCACAGAGAAAACAAAGAGATGAAATATATTGAGAAAGAAACACATACTATGACATGTAGGTATTAAATGTCATGCAGTGTTATATGGAAGAACTTTAACAGGAAGATATCCTGTAGGAGATGCCTGTAGTATGAAAAGTGGTCCTATTCATCCCTTATACAAAGTGAAAGAAGAAGCTGAAAAAGTAAGAAAAGTATCAGATAATATCAATATAAGATAGGAATGAATGGAGTGAGAAGCAAAGAGCACTAAATAAAATTGCACGAAAGAACAATAAACAATGTAAGACAACTTTTCTGACTTGAAATAGCATATCTATACAGAAAAAATCTCCAATACAAGAAAAAAAAAACCCATGCTAAACCTTGGATCAAACCAACTACCTACCCTCTCTTTCACAATAGGATGCAATACAAGGAATGGCTCCTGATTTAGTTTGCCTTATGTTCAACGTCAATGACTCAAATGACAAAAACAAAACAGCATAAACAAGTTTATCTTTGTTCCACATAAATGAGTCTGAAGATAAACAGTCACAAAATCAATCTAAAACCATGAGTTCAATCTCATGATTCAAGACAGTCACTTAAACTCCAGCCAGCATGTCCAACATTTCAGTTAGCAGGAAGAAGGTAGGGCAAGTAGCGGTGTGGCTTGTCCATTTACTGACATGTCTAGAAGGTTGCTTATGAAATTTCTACTTACATCCTACAGGCAAGAGCTTCATGACATGTGCACACATAATTGCAAATTAGCCTGAGAAATGTAGTAATTATTCTAGGTAACTACATGACTAGCTTTTGCTAAAAAAGGCAGTAAGAACAGGCATTTAGATATAGCTAGCATTTTCTCTACTACGTCACTACAAATTCATGGTTTACCATAAGGGTCAAGAAACTGCTGCCAGGGTCCAAATTAGCCTTATACCTATTCTTGTATATAAAATTCTATTTCCACAGCCATGCCCATTATTTTTGTACTGTATTATATATGACTTTATTTAGGCCACAATGGCAGAGTTGAATAGGTGTGGTAGAGATTATCAAGCTTATAAAGCATAAAGTATCCACTATTTGGCCTTTTTAAACAAATTTTTTTGAGATGAAGTTTCACTCTTGTTGTCCAGGCTGGAGTGCAATGGCATGATCTCGGCTTGCGGCAACCTGCGCCTCCTAGGTTCAAGTGATTCTCCTGTCTCAGCCTCCCGATTAGCTGGGATTACAGACACATGCCATCACACCCAGTTAATTTGTATTTTTAGTAGAAACGGGGTTTCACCATGTTGGCCAGGGTGGTCTCAAACTCCTGACCTCAGGTGATCTGCCCGCCTCAGCCTCCCAAAGCGCTGGGATTACAGGCATGAGCCACTGCATCTGGCCCACTATTTGGCCTTTTACAGAAAAAAAAACAAAAAAAAGCAACTTTTGTCAGGTGAGCAAATCAAGAGTTTTATCAGTAATGACTACTTCGAAGATGTTTCTCCATCTTATTTGTGAGCCCTTCCTTCATCCTTTCTTTTAAAATTTATATTTCCAGGCATCGACATTTGTTTTACTCTGCCTTTCCACAATCTACCAAGACAATCTCATTCATTAAATAAAGAAGATTCGGTTGCTTGCTGTTGGCAGTCGTTTGGATGCATGGCAAAGAAGTAGCAGAGAAGTAGTTCAAGCCTACTGCTTCTACACTCATCAATTTCTATTTTAATGTTGTATTCTCTATCAAGATAGCGTTGCTTGTACGGAAAACCAATTACAGAAAATAATGAGTAAAAAGATTATAAGATAGTACAAGCGCTGTTCTAAATGTATCTTTTAGCCAAATTAAATCATATCTCACGGGACTGAGAAAACATATGCAAGGGTTTGCTTAACAATTGACAGTGATATTTGAATAATCAAGAAAAACAAGCAAGATTTTAGAAGGTTAGAGACAGACATGATATTCTAATTTTCCAGAGGAAGAATGTGATTTCTACCAAATTTAGCTTAGTTATCTTGATACCAGTTATTCTCAAGATTGTGAAATTATTTATTTAAAAGACAGCACATGATTGCCAAAGTATTATAAATGAACACAGCATTTCATGTTCAGCATTAGAGTCAATAAATATTTTACTCATGTTAAGCACTGTCCTTAACATTGTATATGACGCTCCATTTAATGAGTAAAATTAAAATTAACCATATAAAATTGATATTTTATTCAGAAGTACCTTCAAAGATAATATTCTCCTTCTGAGCAGAGCAGGCATTTGAAATGTGCGCAATGTTATGATATTAATTTACATAAGTTAAAACTGCAGTCACTTTTGCACCAATCTGATAGTAATATATTATTGCTGGTTTAAGATCCCTTTTTTTTTATGAGACAGACTCTGTCACCCAGGCTGGAGTGCAGTGGCGAGATCTCGGCTCACTGCAACCTCTGCCTCCTGGGTTCAAGAGATTCTCATGTCTCAGCCTCCTGAGTAGCTGAGATTACAGGTATGCATGTGTCACTACACCTGGCTAATTTTTGTATTTTTAGTAGATGTGAAATTTCACCATGTTTGCCAAGGTGGTCTTGAACTCCTGGCATCAATCGATTGGCCTGCCTCAGCCTCCCAAAGTGCTGAAATTACAGGTGTGAGCCACCGTACTCAGCCTTCAGATCACTTTTGATGAAAAACTACCCATATTACAATGTCAGACAACATTTTTGTTTGCCTCAATGCAAACTGAGAAGACAAATATTAAGATAATTGTAACCCAAAGATTCAAAGTCACATGAGTAAATATAATATGGTTAAAATGAGAACACAAATATATGTAAAAATAAAAGTATTTTTTGTTGATAATTCCAAATTGACTATGTGTCAGTCATTTATTATTCTGTTGGGATACCAAAGTAAATGTTATATCCTAGATTAATAGGTTAATCATAGTTGCACTTTATTTTGATACATGAATTATCAAAATACTAATCCTAGCTTCTGTGTTTAGTTTAGCATAGCATATATCATTGATGTTTGTACTGGGGATAAATACAATTGATGTTATCAAACTTGCTGAAAATTTTGCAACTAGAAAGTTATTACAAATATTACTGTCATAGTAATTTTTTGGTAACAATAAAGCTTTGTCCTTCCTCAGGTTTCTTGAAACGTCTATTTAATTAATCTGTTTACAACTCCAGTAAAAAAGCACTACACTCCATGAGTCCATGACTCATGAACAAACTGAGAGCTAAACGAATAACAGAAGACATTAAGTACCATTCACTTTGTGTATTACAGAACTGCACCTTGGCTTTACTGGTCTTTAGGTGGTAATATCTTCCTCTGTAATCAACAAAATAGTGATCCCCAGTGAAACGAATTTACTAAAGAGCCTGGGTCGAAGCTAAGTATGCAACTGATGTATTTACTGCTACTGAAATACAAATATAGAAATAGTAAGAACTTTTTATTTATCACTTCCTATGGGCCAGGTGATGCCTAAGTCTTTATCTGCCTAAGTTCATTGACTCCACATAAGTCTCTGATGTAGCTTGTCCTGGAATTATAACTTTTCTCATTTTACAGATGAAGAAATAGACACACAGCTCTCACTGGTAGTCAGTAATAGAACTTGGACTCAAACTTGTATTTATAGCTTCTCAAGACTTATACTCTTAAATGTTATGCTATGAGAATCACGCAATGATAAAGGAAAAAATGTGATGAGTTCAAGAACGTAAGGTTGCAAATAGAAACATATATTAATATACTATTTTGCTGCAAGACAAGTAGAGTATACTTTTTAAAATTCCTAAGTGTCCAAACCCCTTGATGAGTGACCTTGCCTACTCTTACTCCTGTACTTTCTCATTTAAAGCATGTGCTTTAAACACTTCAAAGATGGCAGTTTCTCCAAAACGCAAGGCTTATTCATGTCTCTGTGTCTTTCTCATGGTGTCCATTTTGCTTGGGACACTCTTTCCAAGGTTTCTCCACATGATAAATTCCTATTCATCTTTCAGAACACAGACTACATGCTCCAATGCCTGGCAACCAGACGAATTTAAAAATTAATAAACACATGTGACCTTTTCCATATCCACTCTTAGAGATATTTGATACCTCTAAATGTCTTTGCTTACATAATACTTTCTCACCTTGTATACAGGATCCCTATCTTCACTTACTTAATAATGAAACTCACTTACTACTTTTGTCTTCTACATCATTAATTTTTCCTCTCCCATCAAGCATTCCCACTAGCTCACAACATTTCAGATATTTTTACCATATCTTTACCATATCAAGTGACCTTGTTCCTCTAATTTTCCGAGAATGCTCTCAACACAGAACCTTTTGACATTAGGTCATTTTGCATTGCTATAAATAAATACCTGAGTCTGGGTAATTTATTTTAAAAAGAGATTTATTTGGCTCACCATTCTGCAAGCTGTAAAAGAAGCACTGCACTGCTGGTAAGGACCTCAGGAAGCTTCCAATCACAGAGGAAGGTGAAGAGGGCTCAGGTATGTCATATGGTGAGAGAGAGAGAGAGAGAGGAGGGAAGTCCCAGACTATTTTTTAATAACTAGATCTCATGGGAACTAAAAGTCAGAACTCATTCAATGCTGCAAGAATGGCAACAAACCATTCATGAAGGATCAACCCCGTATGAATGAAACACATTCCACAAGGCTCTACCTTCAACACAGAGGGTCAAATTTTAACATAAAATTTGGAGAAGACAAATGTCCAAACTATATCACTTTGCACTTGTTGTTTTGGCTAAATGAAGTACTTTTTCCTTTTGTGCATTCTCACTTCCTTTTGGACTCCGCTAAAATTTCACCTTACCAGTGAGGTGTGCACTGGGTGTGATTTTAAAATAAATGGCCAAGCATTCACTAACCTCTCCCAATACCAAGAATTCCATTATCTCCTTACTCTGCTTCATTTTTCTCTCTAGTAGTTACACAATCTGGCTTGCAATATATATTTACCTACTTACTTGACTGTGTCTCACCACTAGAATATAAGTTATTTGAAGATAGGGATTTGTTTTGTCTATATCTCCAGTATATATAGTTACCCATGGCATACAGCAGACTACAAATACTCTTGAGATAACTAATTTATTGAATAATTCTTCATGTTTATCAAATACAAATTAAAAGACAATTCCTTCAAGAAATTGAGTAAGTTATTTTTGTTTTCCCTCATGGTCTCCTCATAATAATAAAAAGAGACACATAAAGAAACTAGAAAATGTGACCAATAAATAGAGAAGGACATGAAAGCTGTCAATAAACACTATATCCCAAGAAAGAAAGTTCTTAAGGACTTTAAGATGAAATCTTTAAACCAGACATTTTATATATATTTTTTAAACTAAAGAAAAACATGTCTAAAAAACTAAAGAAAAGTATCGGAATTATGTCTCACCAAGAGAACTTCATCAGATTCCATGGAAGCTAAGAAAGTAGTGAGATGATAGAAAGTTCTGAAGGAAAAAAAATACTGTCAATGAAGAATATTATATCTGGCAATACTGTTTCTCAAAAACGAGGGAGAAATTAAAGCATTCCAAGATCAACAAAAACCGAGATAGTTAATCACTGGTAATCTTGCTTTTCCTAAGTGCTAAAGGGAGTCGTTTTGGCTGAAAATTAATGGCCACTATACAGTAATTGGAATCCACGTGAAGAAGTAAGAAACACTAATAAAGGTAAGTAACAAGTAAACATAAAAGGCAGTAGAAACTCATATTTTATTTGTGAACCTTTTTCTCTTCTATAATTGAAGATACAACTGCATAAAGCAATAATTTTTAAACTGAGTTGATGGAATTATAATGTTAAAAATGTAATTTATCTGACACTGACAGGACAAGGAGAAGGAAGAGAATGGAGCTAAGTTTTTGTATGAATCTGGTATTAATCCCTACAAGAACATTATTTGTTGTTACTAGTTGTGAAATTAATCTGTTATCTATAATGCCCAAGGGAACCAGTAACCACATAACTCAATAAATAGAGTAAAACAAAGGATAAGGTAATTCAAATGATACACTAGTAAATGTCTATATAACACAAATGAAGGCACTAAAGGAAAATAGAGGAATAAATATGACAGGTATAGAAAATAATTAGTAAAACAAAAACATAAAATCTACTTTATCAGTATTTACATTAGATATAAGTGGATTAAACAGTACATTTAGAAGGAAAGTATTGTCAAAATGGATAAAAATACATGGTCCAAATATATGATGTCCATAAGAGACACATAGATTCAAGGACACAAAAAGTCTGAAAAAACAGATATATAATGCAAACAACCAAAAAAGAGAGAGAGAAAGGTATGTTAGGTTGTTCTTGTGTTGCTATAAAGAAATATGTACTCCTGAGTAACTTATAAAGAAAATAGATTTAATTGGCTCACAGTTCTGCAGGTTGTATAGGAAGCATCACACTGACATCTTCTTGGCTTCCGGTGAGGCCTCAGGAAGCTTTTACTCATTGTGAAAGGCACAGTGGGGAGCAGATGGATGTCTCACATGCAGAGGACTGGAACAAGAGAGTGGGGGAAGGTGTCATGCACTTTTAAACAGCCAGATCTCAAAAGAACTCACTATTATGAAGACAGCACCAAGGTGATCATGCTAAGCCATTCATGAGAAATCTGCCCCCATTATCCAATCACCTCCTACCAGGCCCTTTATCTAACACTGAGGATTACAATTTGATATGAGATTTAAAGGGTACACATATCCAAACTATATCGAGTAGCTATACTATTAGTATAAACACAATGGACAATAAGCATGTGAAAAGATGCTAAATGCCATTAGTCATTAAAGAAATGAAAATTCAGCTGGGTGGGGTGGCCCACGCCTGCAATCCCCGCACTTTGAGAGGCTGAGGGAGGTGGATCACCTGAGGTCAGGAGTTTGAGACCGGCCTGACCAACACGGCGAAACCTCGTCTCTAGTAAAAATACAAAAATTAGCCAGGCGCCTGTAATGCCAGCTACTCGGGGAGGCTGAGACAGGGAGAATCGCTTGAACCTGGGAGGCAAAAGTTGCAGTGAGTTGAGACTGTGCCACTGCACTCTGGCCTGGGTGACATAGCAAGGCTATGTTTCAGCAAAAAAAAAAAAAGAGAAAAAGAAACAAAGACAATTCAAACCACAATGAGAAATCACTTCACACCCACTAGGTTGATTATAAACAAAATGATGTACAATAATGTATTAGTTAAAATATGGGGAAATTAGAACTCTCATGTATTTCTGTTGGGAATGTAAAATTACACAGCCACTTTGTAACACAGTGTTGTAATTTCTCAAATACCTAAACACAGAGTTACTGTATGCCCTAGTAATTCTATTCTTAAGTATATACCTAAGGGAATTGAAAACATCAAGCTATATAAAAACTTGTACATGAATGTTTATAGAAACATTTTTTACAATAGTCAAAAAGTAGAAACAATTCATATGCCCATCAAATGATGAATGGATAACAAAATATTATACATAAAAGCAATAAATATTATTTGGTCATAAAAATGAAGTATCAATGAATGCTGTAATATGGATGAACCTTGAAAAGATTATGCTACATAAAGGAAAAAAAAAGGTACTATATTATTCTATTTATATACAATGTTTAGATTGGCAAATCTTTATCAACAGAAAGTAGACTAATTTTTGCTAGGGGCTGGGAGAGTGGAGTATTGGGAGTGACTGCTAATGGTGTGAATTTCTTGTTTCGATAATGAAAAAAGATATATAAAAGCTGATGGTTAGGCGATGTGTTGATAGTCATTTATTGTACTTTCTACTTGTATGTAAGTTTGTAAATTACTATAGTTAACAGTTGTTAAAAATGCTAGAGAACCTGTAATCCCAGCACTTTGGGAGGTCAAAGTGGGCAGATCACGAGATCAAGAGATGGAGACCATCTTGGCCAACATGGTGAAACCCCGTCTCTACTAAACATACAAAAAAATTAGCCGGGCATGGTGGCACGCGCCTGTGGTCCCAGCTACTTGGGAGGCTGAGGCGGAAGAATCGCTTGAACCCAGGAGGCAGAGGTTGCAGTGAGCTGAGATTGCACCACTGCACTCCAGCCTGGTGACAGAGCAAGACTCCATCTCAAAAAAAAAAAAAAAAAAAAAGCTAGAGATTACATATAACTAAATTTTTTTTTTTTAAAGGCAGTCTTACACAGTTGCCCAGGCTGGAGTGCAGTGGCATGATCTCAGCTCACTGAAACCTCTGCCTTCCAGGTACAATCAATTCCTGCCTCAGCCTCCCGAGCATCCTGTACTACAGAAATGCTCCACCAAACCCGGCTGATTTAAAAAAAATTTTTTTTTGTGGAGATGAGGTTTTGCCATGTTTGCCAGGCTGGTCTAGAACTTCTGACCTTAAGTGATCCACCCGCCTCAGCCTACCAAAGTGCTGGGATTACAGGGGTGAGCCACTGCATCCAACCTATAACTGAAGTTTATTCTAAATTCACAAATAACAAATCCAGAATAGAATAGGAGAATCATTCAATGTAATGCTGAAACTGCTTGGTTGTACATAGGCTAAAAGTGTACTTAGCACACATATTGTACATGATAATAAATTAGTGTTTCATTTAGGTTGCCATGATGTAAGAACCTGAATACCATCAATCATAACAAGTATTTGGTGAAAAAAATATGGAAAAGAATATAAAAATTGTAGCAATATAATATGGAAAATTTAATCATCTCTTATATGCAATAGAACAAATAGCAAATCTGGCATCCAGCAAACTCACTGATTTAATTCTAACAATAACTAAACATGGAGAAATTAAATTCTCTTTTATTTGTTAAACTTCTATATAACTAAAGGTTAAGCATTTTTCATGTGTTATATCTAATTGAGAATAATATTCCATTGAGAAATTTACCTGTAAAGCATATATAAAGCTACAGTTTCTCAGATTGTTCTCCAGAAAGCTCTTGGAAATTGGATTTAAATCTACATTGCCCTCTGCCTCAAATGCAGGCAGTAAAGGACCTTATTTAAAATTTTGGTATTTTCTCAGCACTCTGGGAGGCCAAGGCAGGTGGATCAACTGAGGACAAGAGTTTAAGACAAGCCTGGCCAACGTGGTGAAACCCTGTCTCTACTAAAAATACAAAAATTAGCCAGGCATGGTGGCTTGCACCTGTAATCACAGCTACTTGGGAGGCTGAGGCAGGAGAAACACTTGAACCAGGGAGGCAGAGGATGCAGTGAGCCGAGATTGTGCCACTGCACTCCAGCCTGTGTGACAGAGTGAGACTCTGTCTCGATAAATAAATAAATACAGTTTTCTATGAAGTACTGTTGCATTTCATTTTAAGCCATGGTGTAGTCATTTTTTACAGATAAATATTAACAAACAATGGTTGGAAACACATATATTTAACTTTGCTAGTATTTATACTTTCCACACTTTGAAGTGCTCTAAAAATTCGTGAGAAGATTGGGCACGGTGGCTCATGCCTGTAAGCCCAGCACTGTGGGAGGCCGAGGTGGGAGGATCACCTGAGGTCAAGTTCAAGGCCAGCCTGGCCAACAGGGGGAAACCCTGTCTCTACTAAAAAAATACAAAAATTAGCTGGGTGTGGTGGTAGGCACCTGCAATCCCAGCTACTAGGGAGGCTGAGGCAGAAGAATCACTTGAACCCGGGAGGTGGAGGTTGCAGTGAGGGGAGACTGCGCCATTGTACTGCAGCCTGGAAGACAAGAGTGAAACTCAGTCACACACACACACACACACACAATTTCTGAGAACAATGGGCATTATTTACAACTTAACTTTAGTGAGATTATATACGCTAATAAAAACGAGCAGATCAGTTGAGTAGTAAATGATGTGTAGCACAGGTAGTTGACATTTTGTGATACCGTAGATATATTTATAATTTTGCACACTGCAATTTTTAAAATACAGAGCATGTTGCAGAGAAGAAACAAAGGTAATTCACAAACTTGGAAATAACTGAGAAAGTTGGCCAAGTGATTAAGACTTAACACATAAAGAAGTAAAATGTTGACTTGAGCTCTGTCAAAACTTAGTGTAAGCCTAAAAGCATGTACAATAACAAATTGAACTATCATTCACTCATTCATATATTTATACATTTAATGAACACTACCTACCCACAAAATACTTCGATAAGTGAGCAAATAATGTGCTATAAGTAATATAGTTTAACATGTAAAGTTAACATTAGAAATTCCAGGATAACTTCTCCCAGAGTTATTCAAATACTAATATCCAAAGTAAAAAAGGCTACATCATTCCATTCCATGAGGGAAAATTTGAAAGACAGGAGTGAACAGAGAGGCACCCAGGTATTACGGTAAGGACAGGGCAAGTGAAATATCCAACCCTTGGTTCAAATTCTGGCTCAGTTGCCTTCACCTAAGATAAGGCATCGTACCTGTCCTGCCTATCACAATAAGGTTGTTATGAAGAACAAAGTGAAAACAATGTGGGATGAAAGCATTCCATAAATGATAATAAAGAGATAGATCTTTTTTATTAACAAGTGGTACTTTTGATTGTTAGGCATTAAATTCCAAATATACATGGGATATGTTATTATTTTGATATCTTAATATTTTTAAAAGAGGCTGGAGCATGGGTCAATAGGTACAAAGTTTTAGTTGGTATGAATAAATTCTGGGATCTATTGTACAATATGTTGACTGTAGTTTATAATTATGTATTGTATACTTGACAGTTGCTAAGAGAGGCCAGACATGGTGGCTCACGCTTGTAATCCCAGCACTTTGGGAGGCCAAGGTGGGTGGATCATGAGGTCAGGAGTTTGAGACCAGTCTAAGATCGTGAAACCCCATTTCTACTAAAAATACAAAAATTAACTGGGCGCAGTGGTGGGGGCGCCTGTAATCCTGGCTACTCAGGAGGCTGAGGCAGGAGAATCACTTGAACACCAGAGGCAGAGGTTGCAGTGAGCCGAGATCATGCCACTTCATTCTAGGCTGGGTGACAGAGCAAGACTCCGCCTCAAAAAAAAAAAAAAAAAAATTTGCTAAGAGAGTAGATCTTAAATATCCACAAAACAAAATATAATAAATATTGAATGTGATAGAAATGTTAATTCATTTGTTTCACAATGTATACATATAACAAAACATCACATTGTACCCTGTAAGTATATTTGTCAACCAAAAGAATATTAAATGAGAATAATAAAATGTATCTTCTTTCTTGATTTCCTTTTTATGGGGTATTTCTACTTTCAGTGTCAAATATTCTAGTGCCATGAAATCAAAGTTATGGCTTATGATTTTGAGGTCTATATTCTCATCTATAAATGGAGATAATATCTCCTTTCCTAATCTGTTTGTGCTACTAAAACAAAATACTACAGACTAAGTAATTTATAAAGAACAGAAATTCATTTTTCACATTGGTGGAGAAATTCTAAGATCAAGCTGCCTGCACGTTTGGTTGTCTGATGAGGGCTGCTCTCTGTTTCCAAGAGAATATGTTCAAGCTGCATCCTCTGAAGGGAAGAAATGATGTGTCCTCACACGGCAGAAGGCAGTGAGCAAGAAATCCCAATGCTGCATGAATCCTCTCCTATAAGAACCTTAATTGTATTCATGAGGGAGGAGAGTCCATGGCTTAATTACCTCTTAAAGAGCCCACCTCTTAATACTGTCACATTGGCAACACCTGGATTTTGGAGGCGACACATTCAAATAGCACCTATCTTACCTAATTTGCAGGCTTAGTGACAAATGATGATATGTGCAAATATTATGAAAAATGTTGCATGAGATAGAAATCTGATTTGTTTGATTACAATTGTATTAGTCCGTTTCTACCCTGCTGATAAAGACATACCCGAGACTGGGCAATTTACAAAAGAAAGAGGTTTAATTGACTTACGGTTTCAGGTGACTGGGGAGACCTTACAATCATCGGAAGGTGAAAGACACGCCTCACACGGCAGCAGACAGGAGAGGAAGAGACCTTGTCCAGGAAAACTGCCCCTTATAATAACGATCAGATCTCGTGAGACTTACCAGGAGAAAAACACGAGAAGACGTGCCCCCGTGATTCAATTAACTCCCACCAGGTCCCTCCCACAACACCTGGGAATTCAAGGTGCTATTTGGGTGGGGACACAGCCAAACCATATCAATAGTTAATAATAATGATAGGGTAACATAATTAGACAATGATTTATTTCACTGGATTTCAGTTGAGAATTTGAGAGGCAACCAAATGAAATGGTTAAGTATAAACTGAAGCCATTGAGCTTGGGCTTAAATCTTATCTCCATCACTCAATTAATTAATTGCTCTATGACTCAGTTTCCTCATCTGTAGTAACAGAGATAAAAATAGTCTTTACCACACAGCATTATTATAAAGAATAAATGTTAGTGTTTTCAAACTTCTTAGAATAGTGCTTGAAGTACTATGGAACTATTTGCTATTACAATTTTATTATTTTTCAAAATCACATATTTGATCTTAATTTGTAAGTATTGCTGGAGAGCTAGCTAGCTAGCTGGACTGATTAATATTTAGCATTATCAAACGGAAAATATTCTACCTGCCTAGAGTAATGATTACCTTATAGTTACTGTGTTCATTGACAATTGCAGAGAGCCACTGGTACCAGCTTGCTGTAAAAGCCATAATTTCCATAGCTCAAAGTTCAGGCTGGAGAGGCATCACTAAAGTCTGATGCTCAGATTGAGTACAATAAAACTCACCTGTGGAATATACTGCTGATTATACCTGTTTATACTTGCATAAGGTGTTCTCTGGTGCCAATATCTGCAGTTTAATGAGTGACATATGCGCCTATCTTAAACTACTTCGTCATGTTCGAGAAAGTGAATTAGTTACTCCCTTGTATATTTTGAAAGCATTCAGAGTGTGTGCCCTCTTTAACAGATAGTATTTATAAAACCTGAATGTATAATTGTACTATACCTATAAGCCCAGCATGTGCTTCATTATTGTAATATCAGAAATAAAATCTAGGGCTTGATTTATACTGCGATTTAAAATAAAATGCTGTGGATGTCTCTAAAATATAGCTAGTAGGCAGAACAGCTAAATTCATATTTTCTTAATTTCCAAATTGTTCTGAAAATTCACATACACTTTGATAGTTAATTTTAAGTATCATGATACCATTCTCTAAGGAGAACCATAAAATCAGAAACATTTCAATCCTTTCCAATAGAGAAATAAAGAGTGAGTGTTCTTTTCAAGGCAAGGAGGAGAACATGAGGTCAGCCTGGAGTAGATAAACAATTTCTCCTGTAACGAAAATGCAGTCCATTTCCTTTCCTTGTTGAGGTAATCTCCTCTAAGAGTTTCCTCAATCATATGAAATTACATTTCAAAACCAAATTTTGCAAGCTACATATTTCAGTTTACATCAAATAGTAGAATTTTCATACTACCTACAACTTTGCTTTTAGACGAACTGTAATTTTCTCTTTCTTGCTTTCTTCCCTCCTTCCCTTCCCCTTCTCTTTTCTTCCTTCCTTCCTTCCATTTCCTTCCTTTCCTTCCTTCCTTTTTTTTTTGAGATATGGTCTCACTATTACAGATACAAGCCACTGTGCCCAGTCCTGCAATTTTTTTTTTTTTTTACCAGAATACAGACTGTGTTTTTTGGTGAGCAGATACTTTATATGACAATTGAGAATAAAAGTATATTTTGACAAGTTAATAGCTACAATATGTAAAATTCTGATACACATATATTGACTTAAAAAATGACTGAATGGTCCAGAATGGGCTATTACAATTCTTGGATGAGACCAAGGCAAACTTGTCTCTGTTTTTCCTGGTTCCAACAAAAATTTATTCGGATAGTCTAAGATTATATATAAAGCTATAGTGTTAAACTTGTTCTTCATAGACTTACTTTCTCTTCCTCTGGTCCAGCAAATACTTATAACAGTGGTGCCATTTGCAATGACCTCATCTGATGATGCATTGTGCATTGACCTTAAAATAATTTTCTTTCACTTCCACATAAAGGTGACATGTAGATCCCTGAATCTCAAATGAAATATTTATAGAAGCACATAGAACTATCTAAAGTTACATTAGAAATGCAAATCAGTAAGATTAATTCAGGTCCTGACAGAACTCAGAAAATAATTCCACAACGTAAGCATGGGGGACTGAGACATAATTACAGGACAATGTAAGAGAAGGTAGAAAGACATTTTCAGTTACATTCTATTGAATACATATTCCATTGACTAGGGATCTCTGCAAATAATGAAGTAGGCAACTTCGCTGCAGTAAGTCCACAATATCAGAACTGTTTTGTTAGGAGCTGTAAGGCTATATCTTCTCCTAGCCTCCATTATGCCCATTAACATTTTCCTATCTCTTCTTATGCTTTGAAAAGCAGTTAGTTAGAAAGCAGAACATAGAAAACGCGTCTCACAGCATTCTCAAGTTGAAAGTTTGTCCTGCAAATGTGTTGACACTGAAAAAATTCTGAGAGGGGCAATCTGTGTGTTGTAGTATGTCTTACATGGTTTTCTTTGAGAAAAATATTATAGACTCTTTGAAAGCATGCAGATACTAAAATCATTTTGTACAAACAGATAGCTGGGCCATAGAAGTTAATATTGCTTTGTAGGATCAGATAAATAGGCACTAGAGAGAAATAAAATACCTCTTCCTAAGTCTAGCAGTACTGTATTATTAAAGTACAGTAGACTTCAGAAATAATGTAAATGGCAAAGTATATCAAGCAAAAACCCAACATAACATCAAATAGAAAGGATGCTAAGAGAACCCGGGTAGAACCTGGGGAATAATCAAAGAGAAACTATCTACATTGTCTAATGCAAAATCGTAGATCTGAATGGAATACCTGTTATTTTGAAATTAGTGAAATAGAAATAAACAACAATCTGGGACCTTTGAAAAGACTTCATGGTCAAGAAATAAACAAAAACACACCCACATTTGAAAAATACTGAGTCTACCTAATAAGGAAATTTTAGAAATCACTTGCTTTGTAGAATTATTTAAAATTGAGGGAAAATAAACTTCAAAATTCAAGAGATAAATGCAATAAAACCATAAAAGATTAAGGTTGAGGGGTCACTTACTTCAATGTTCAGAGCACTAAAGAAAAGCATAAAAGATATTAAAAGATTATAAAAATTTGCATCTAAGCCATAAAGAGCAAAGAAGACCCTACAGAATGTCAATTCAGTGATAGAACATTCAAATCTAAGAAACTTGCTTTCATAACGTTAATAATAAATAAAGTACTCACTTTCAAAATACTGATAATAAAAGTTTAAAGCAATACAACATTTTGGAAGTAATATGGCAATAAAGGGAAGGAAAATAAATGTGTCAAAACTGCATAACTGTTGCGTTAAAAAGAGTAGTTTCCATCTTTACCCTAAGCAATAACTTAAAATACCATCAGATGTTTGTTTTCAAGGACTTCTTATATTACTTATGCATCATTGTCATAGTATTTAAAATATTTAAAACCTTATAGTCTCAATGTCTATAATTAAATGAATGTTTAAATATATTGCAATACGGCAAAACGGTATGGCATGCAATCATTAAACTGGAGAAGACTGTGGTGTGAACACATTTTCAATTCTTTCCCAAATCTTCCTGAACTACAACAAAACAAATTTAAAGAAACACAATCTATACAGTTATACTCTGGAGATATTGTAGGTTTGGCTCCAGATTGCCACAGTAAAACAAATATCTTCATAAAGCAAGTCACAATATTTTTTTTTTTGGTTTCCCAGTGCATGTAAAAGTTACGTTTACACTATACTGTAGTTTATAAAGTGTGCAATAGCATTATATCTAAAAATCAATGTACCTTAATTAATTACAGTTCTTCAGACTTCCTTTGATTTTGATGACCTACATAGTTTGGACTAATTCTGTTGAGGCATTTCCCAGAATGGTCTTCAAGTGAGGTTTTTCTGATGAGGAAGGCCACAAAAACGAACTACCATTCTCATGACATCATAGCAACGTAACCTGTCACTGTTGAGTTGACCTTCATCGCCTGGCTGAGGTAGTGTTTGTCACCTTTCACCACTGTAAAGTGATTCTTTCTCCCCTTCTTTCCACGTTACACTCTTGGAAAGGGAGTCACTATGTGCAGTAAACACGTAGTGTGGAGTTATGCTCCATCTCCTTGAGAGGAGTATATTAACATAAATTATTTACAATTCTTCTGCATAAGAGAATTCTGTATTCTTCCGTCATTCATTCATTCATTCATATCAGTATGGACTCCGGATCCTATTTTACTTTGTGTTATAATCCAATGTATGTTAATTTTTTTGCTCAGATTATTTCAGCTTTGATTTTTGAGAGCTCTTTCAATTGACTACTGTGTCCTTTTGAAACATTCTCATCATTTTTTTTTTTAAGTACTGTCTTAATTTGTGATACTACAAGATGCTCAATGATCAGTCTGTATATTTCTTGCCTCAGCCCTGGACTCAACCATTTCTCCCAAGAGCCCTGGTTTGTTTTATTGGAGAATCCTAGTAGAAATTACAATCTGGGCATTGGGTTTCTTCCTTGCTACTTGGGTGTCATTGCTTCTAGGCCTTCTCAGTTGACAGAGTGAAAAACATATGCATACGTGTAGTAACCCATGTATACACACATTTATAAAAATATATTCTTCTGTATCCATCTGTATCTAGATTAAGCTGACTCTCAGTTAGTAATGATGTCCAACTCTAGTCCACTATCATCACATAGGTTATTCTAGCTTTCTCTTCTTGTTTGTCTGTAACCAACCTCCCGCTTCAATATTGAGAAACCTAGTTCCTAATATAAGGAACTAGGTGTTCCTTATATTGAGTGCTACAACCTACTGGTAATTGGGCTCATGTGCAAAGGCTTATGTATGAAGATATGCAAGGACTCAAGATATATATTATCACTGTGCTGTTAATGAGAAACATTAACCAGAGATGTATTTCAGCAACCTGATAAATTACTAAGAAACAATGCTTGCATAAAAATGTAATGATACAGGATAATTGGTAAGGAGCACTCAATCTATTTAAACATAGAACTAATTCTAAAATTTGACTTACTTTTATTTAAATGTAAGTGTTATCAACTTGTAAGAACAATTACTTAATGCAGTAAATACTGGCTTCATTAATTCCATCCTTTCCTCCTTACAGCCTATTCTCAATAAAGCAGCTAGAGTGATTCTTAAAACATGAGTCAAGTTATCTTTTGAATCTGCTGAAACCCTCCTTTCTTTCTGACTCCCCATCTCATGTTGAGTTGAAAAGAAGGTTTTATACAATAGCTTACAAAACTGCTCCATAACTTTCTACATTTAATCTCCTATTATGAATTTTTTGTTCACTCTGTGCTAGCCCCACTGGCCTTGCTACTGTTGCCTTTACGTTGTTTGCACATGCTGTTCATCCACCTGAATTGCTTCTGCCCCAGATTTCTGCATGATTACTTCTATCACATCCTTCAAATATGTGTTCAAATGTCACTTTTTCCATGATTACTCTGACCACCCTATTTAACAATGCATTAATGCCCTCAACAAGGCCCTATACATTCCCAAACCCTCTTATTTTGCTCTTATTTATTCCTTTTTCTGTAGCACATTATAACCTTCTAACATGCCATAGATATTAATTATTATGACTACCATTTTCTGTCTACCTTCACTAGAATGTAAACCCCCAAAAGACAGGGAGCTTTGTCCAATTTGATGTAGATGTAACTCAAGTGCCTATAACAGTTCTTGGCATATACTATGACATTCAAACATTTGTAGGATGATTGAGTAGAAATAATGATAATTTAACACTAAATAATAAAACTCCAAAATCAACCTTGAATGTAGCAGAGAAGGTAAGAAGAATGTGTGGAACAAGTGGGTCTTTCATGGGATGAGACTGGAAATGAATGGCTATTTCTTCAGTCATAAACTTATATATATACATATATATATATATTTCTTCAGTCATAAACATATATATATGAGTATATATATATACTCTTTTTTAATGTGATATATGAATGATAACCATTAGAATAGCTACAGATTATATGAAGCTATCACAGATGATATAGTAAAAGATAGAAGATATAGTAAAAGATAGAAAATACAGTAAGCATAACCTAGTATAACAATAAATGCAGATAGAGAAAAGATCTGTATTAAGGTTAAATAAAAGACTATCAGCTTGGGTCAAATAACAAAGATTTGTTGAAACAAAGATTTGTTAAATACCCATTTATGTGTTGTCTATAAAATATACACCTAGTTAAATTTGTTCAGATCATGACAGGTCCTCCCCAAAAGTGTCAGTGATCTGAAAATGTCAACAAAAATTTTGAAATAAAGCTTTAAGACTAGATACAATTTGAGATTAAAATGTAATTTTTTTTTAATTCAAAGATGGCAGATTAGAGGCTATTAGCATGCTTCAGCCATGCTATCTTGTAAATAGCAAGATAGTGCATTAAGACCAACTCTGTGAGATTCAATTCAGAAAGAAAATAGGAATCCATCAGCATTGTGAAGAATATCCCAGATCCTGGGGAGAAGAATGCCAGCTAACAGCCCTTGTGACAGCACATGAGTGATAAAAGTGAGTGAAACCCCAGTATCTGAAAGAAATGGACAGCCTCCCTCTATGACTCACTTTTCTCCTGGAGATCCCAGCAACACAGGCTAAGGGAGAGCATGTTGTGTTTCACAAGCTCTGAAGTGAACTTGAGAAGAGACTTGGAGATGCTGTGAGGGAAAAATAGTGGAAAGAGCTGCAGACATTTTTTCATACCAGAGACAGAGAGCAGGATTCCACTTTTAATCTTGACAAATACAAAGTTAGTCATTATTTCACAACCCGGCAGCGTGGCCATGCAGGCATTTTGGTCTGTGCAAAAATCTTGAGGCAGAGGGGTCATCTCCACTCCACATCCAGGCAGACCTCCCGGCATTTGAAACACCCACTGTCCTGGATTAGGAGTTTGGGCTGAATCCCAAGCCCATGTAGAGAACTTAAAGATGATGAGGTTTTCTAGCTCCATGACTAGGTACAACTTAGGCTGCTTTTTGGCCATCCACTAAATTCTCCTTCAGTGCAGGTGCTTATGCCTGCCACTGGGGGACTTGTAGGCTAGCCGCCCAGTCTAGCCCATTCATCATGACTCCTGCCCCCTGGGGCTAAGCAGGGAGCTCAGACCACTGTGCATTCCAAGAGTCATCCCATTGCCTGAGGCATCAGAGGGCTTCCTCCGGTAAACAAAGATCACTTGTATATTCGGTTACATTGACTCTTACTACAAGCACCATCTACTGACTTGTAGGCTGAACTACACAGCCAAATACAAAACCTGCTGAAAGAAGTGCATAGCACTATAGAAGCAAAGCTAAAACACCCTCCTCAGCATACTTTACAGTCGTACTCCCTAGGGATGGAGGGAAAGGGAAAGAAAAAAAAACACAACAATGTTATAGAGAAAGAAAGAAAAAGAAAAAATTTCACCAACATAAAATAATTACAAAATTTATAAAATTAGAAAAGCTGACATCTTCAGATGAGGAAGAACCAACAGAAGACTTCTGGAAGCATGAAATATTTAAATGTAGTGACACCACCAAAGAATACCACCAGCTCTACAGCAATAATCTCTAACTAAAGTGAAAATGACAGATAATTCAGAAATGACTGACAGATAAAGAATTCAAAGCAAGGACTGTAAGGAAGCTCAACAAGGTCCACGAGAAGGTGGAAAATCAACACAAAGAAACTTCTAAAGCAACACAAACAGTAAAGGAAGAGATAAACATCTCAAAAAGAAATCAGTCAGAGCTTCTGGAATTAAAACACTCAATAAATTTTAAAATACAATTTAAGAAGATTTTTCAATACAGTGAATCAAGCAGAAGGAAGAATGTTGGAGCCAGAAGAACTGATTTTCAAAAAAATCTAATCAGACAAAATAAAGAAAACAGAATTTTTTTTAATTGAACAATGATTTTGAGATATATGACATTATATAAAGTCACCAAGCTTAGGCATTATTGCCATTCTTGAGAGAGAAGGAGAAAAAGCAAATAACCAGCAGAACATACTTAAGGGACTAATTCAAAAAAATTTCCCTAATTTTGCTAGAGAGGTACTTAGATACAAGAAATCCAGAGAACACCTGTGAATTACTATACAAAATGAAAATCACCAAGGTGTATAGTCACTAGACTGTTAAAAGTCAACACTAAAGAAAAAATCTTAAAGCCAGCTATAGAAAAAGGACACATCATGTACAAAGGGAACTCCATCAGGCTAACAGCAGATTTTTCAGTATAAACCTTTTAAGCCAGCAGTGACTGGGGGCCTATTTTCAGCATTCTTAAAAAAAAAAAATTGCAACCAAGAATTTCATTTCCTGCAAAACTAAGGTTCATAAATAAAGGAGAAATAAAATCTTTTCCAGGCAAACAAGCACTAAGAGAATTTATTACCACTATGCCAGCTTTACAAGAGATCCTCATGGGAGTTCTAAACATATAAATGAAATAATGATACTCGCAACCACAAAAACACACTTAAGTACACAGCTCAAAGACCCTATGAAACAACCACATAGTAGAAACCACAAAACAACCAGCTAACAACTTTATGACAGGATCAGAACTTCACATATCAACATTGACATTTAATGTTAATGGTCTAAACTACCCTCTTAAAAGGTGTAGTGTGGCAAGTCAGATAGGAAAACAAAACCCATCCATCTGCTGTCTTCAAAGGACACATCTCACACACAATGACACCCACAGGATCAAAATAAAAAGTGGGAGAATGAGCGACCATGCAAATGGAAAATTTCAAAAAAGAGCAGAGGTTTTTATTCTCATATCAGATACAGCAGTCTTTAAACGAATAACAGTAAGAAAGGACAAACAGGGCATTACAAAATGATAAGTAATTCAATTAAACAAAAACACTTACCTATATTAAATATATATGCACTCAACATTGGAGCACCCAGATTCATTAAACAAGTACTTCTACATGTAAGAATAGAAATAGCCACACAATAATAGTGATGGACTTCAACATCCCACTGTCAACATTTCTAAAATTACTGAGGCAGAAAACTAACAAAGAAATTCTGAACTTAAATCCAACACTTGATCAATTGGACCTAATAGATACCTACAGAATACTTTATTCATCATTTGTAGAGTATACATTCTATTTACCTCCATACAGAACATACTCCAAGACTGATCACATGCTTGGTCATAAAGCAAGTCTTAATAAATTTAAAAGTAAAGAAAACTCAAAATCAAACCAACTATGCTCTCAGACGACAGTGGACTAAAAATAGAAGTAAATATCAAGAAGAGATCTCAAAATCACACAATGACATAGAAATTAAACAACTTGTTCCAGAATGATTTTTGGGTAACAAATGAAATGAAGGCAGAAATTTAAAAAAATTCTTTGAAATAAATGAAGGCAGAAACACAACATACCATCTCTGAGATGCAGAGAAAGCAGTATCAACAGGAACGTGTATACAGCTAAATGCTTACCTCAAAAAGTTAAAAATGTCTCAAATTAAAAATTTAATATAAAACCTAGATAAACTGAAAAAAAGGACAAAAATTACCTCCAGATCTTAAAAAGGAAAATAAATAATTAATATCAGAGTGGAATTGAATGACATTGAGATCCGGAAATCCATGAAAAGAATCAAGAAAAACAAAAGTTGGTTCTTTTAAAAAATAAACAAGATTGGTAGACCACTAGCTATTTTTAAAAAGAAAAAAAGAGAGAAGATCCAGATTAGCACAATTTTGCAAAATACTGGCCACTACCCCTGTTGACAAAGGTGACATTGTAACTGATCCCACAGAAATACAAAAGCTCCTCAGAGACTACTACGAACATCTCTAAACACACAAACTAGAAAATCTAGAGAAAATGGCTAAATTCCTGGAAACACACAATATCCCAAGATTGAATTACCAAGAAATCAAGACCATCAACAGACCAATATTGAGTTCTGAAATTAAATTAGTTAAAACAAAAACAAAAAAACAAAACAAAACAAAACAAAAAACAACTCTGCCAACCAAACACAGTCAAGGACCAGATAGATTCACAGCTGAATTCCTCCAGATATACAAAGAAGAACTGCCACCATTTTTACTGAAAATTCAAAAAAATCAAGAAGGAGAGACTCTTCCTAACTCATTCTAAGAAGTCAGCATCACCTTGCTACCAAAACCTGGTGAAGACACAATGAAAAAAGAAAAATACTGGCCACTACCCCTGTTGATCATAGACATGAATATCCTCAAAAAACTACCAGCAAACTGAATCCAACAACACATTAAAGTTAATTCACCACAATCATCAAGTAGGCTTTATTCCTGGGATGCAAGCATGGTTCAACATACACCAATGAATAAATGTGATTCACCACATAAGCAGAATTAAAAACAAAAATCATACGATAATCTCAATAGAATCACAGTAACTTTTTAATAAAACTCAATATTCCTTCATGATCAAAACCCTCAAGAATTTAGGCATAGAAGAAACATAACTTTAAATAATACCATTGATGACAAATCCACACCCAACCTCATATTGAATGAGCAAAATCTGGTTGCATTTCCCTTGAAAACTTGAACAAGACAAGGATGCCCATGCTCACCATTTCTATTGAAGATGGTATTGAAAGTGCTAGCTATAGAAATCAGGCAAGGGAAAGAAATGAAACACATTCAAACAGGAAAAGAAGGAGTCAAATTGTCTTTCTTCATGAAACATATGATTCTACACCTAGAAAACCATAAAGACTCTGCCATGACAATGCCTGTAATCCCAACATTTTGAGAGGCCAAGGCAGGTGGATCACTTAAGGTCAGGAGTTTGAGACCAGCCTGGTCAACATGGCAAATCCATGTATCTACTAAAAATGCAAAAATTAGCCAGGTGTAGTGGTACACACTTGTAGTCCTAGCTACCTGGGAGGCTGAGGTATGAGAATTGCTTGAACCTGGGAGGCAGATGTTGCAGCAAACAAAGATCATGCCACTGTACTCCAGCCTGGGCGATAGAGCAAGATCCTGTTGCCAAAAAAAAAAAAAAAAAAAAAAAAAAAAAAAAAAACCAAAAAAAAAAAAAAAAAAAGGAAAAAAAAAAAGACTCTGCCAAAATTGATCTAACTGACCAATTACTTCAGTAAACTTTCAGGATGCAAAATCAATGTACAAAAATCAGTAGCACTTTTCTATACCAAGAACGTTCAATCTGAGAGCCAAATCAAGAATACAATGTCATTCACAATAGCGACTAAGAAAAATTGTATATAACCAAGGAGGTAAAAGAGCTCTAAAAGGGGAATTACAAAACATTATTTAAAAAGTCATACATGACACAAACAAATAAAAAAATCCCATGCTCATGGATTGGAAGAATAAGTATTATTCAAATGGCCATAACACCCAAAGCAATCTACAGTTTCACCACCCTTCCAATCAAACTGCCAATGTCATCTTTCACAGCACTAGGGGAAAAAAAACTCTTTTAAAATTCTTAGGAACCAAAAAAGAGACAGAATAGCCAAAGCAATCCTAAGCAAAAAGTGCAAAGACAGAGGCATCACATTACCTGACTTCAAACTATACTACAAGGCTACAGTATCCAAAACAGCATGGTACTGCTATGAAAACAGACACATAGACAAAAAGAACGGAGTAGAGAACCTAGAAATAAAGCCACACACCTACAGCCATCTGATCTTCAACAAAGTTGACAAAAACAAGAAATTAGGAAAGGACTTCCTAATAAATAAATGATACTGGTATAGCTGGCTAGCTATATACTAAAATGAAACAGGACTACTACCTTTCACCATATACAAAAATCAACTCAAGATGGCTTAAAGATTTAAATGTAAGACCTCAAAATATAAGGATCCTAGAAGAAAACCTAAGAACACAACTCTGTACATCAACCTTAGGAAGTAATTTATGACAGTCTTTAAAAGCAATTGCAATGAAAACAAAAATTGACAAGTAGTACCTATTTGAACTAAAGTGCTTCTTCACAGAAAAAGAAATTATTGACAGAGTAAACAGATGACTTACAGAATGGGAGAAAATATTTGCCAACTGTGCATTTGAAGAAATTCAAAACTGCAGTTGATAAACGGCTAGAAAATAATAGCAATAAAAACAACACACTGTATACAATATGAATTGTAAAGATCATCTTGGAAAAATAGTTTTAAAGATTTCCAATTAAAAATATGAAGAGGAATAAATTATAAATTTAAGAAGTTAGAAAAATAAAAATATACTAACTCAAAGAAACAGAAGACCACCTTGCTTTAATCAACGTACAAGTAGGAACTATTTATTTTTAAAAGTAATAAAGATGAAAATATACAAGAATTCGTACTCTGATGTTAAAAAATAAAAGTAGATAAATAACTAGCAGATATAATCAAGAAATAAAGAAAATCCAGCTACACTATATTTGGATTAAGAAACCAAAAATCACGGAGATAATCATAATTTGTAAGCATATGGTCATCTTTATAGATGCCAAAAGGTATTTGCAATAAAATTCAAAATTTCTTACCATTAAATTCTTAATAAAAAGTAGATGAATGACTACTTAATAGAGCAAAAAGTACACATCTCTTATTATAATGCCTGTATAAGTATTCCTGTTAAAATCAGTACAGTATGAAAAATAAGTCAGTAGCCAGATACTAAATCATATTTTCTCATATATTTACATATATACGTATTCACATATATACATATTCACACACACATATACACACCGAAACATATGCATTAAAATATATGTCTCCTTACTATTTATTTTTAGTTCTTTCTACATATCCTTCAATCTTTATCATTTCAAATGAATTTTAGAATAATTTGTCCTTTTTCTCCCCATAAAACAGAATAAATTTTGATTTTCATACTTTTATTGTTTACATTATTTTTAAAGAAAACACACTTTAACAATATTGAAATTTCCCAGTCAAGTCCACAGAGTATTTCTCCCTTTTATGTTTATTGTTTATGTCACTCAGAAGACTCTTTATAATTTCCTTTCATAACATTTGGTCATAGCATTTGTCCTTGCAGTTATCGATTTTAGTTTATTTTTTAAATGTCTTTAAAATTATGATAAAAAAAAACATGTAGCACAAAATGCACCCTCTTAATCACCATTTAAATGTAGAGTTTGGTGGTGTTAATTATATTTATTTTGTTGTGCAGCGGATCTCCAGAACTTTTTTATCTTGCAAAACTGAAACATGCGTCCATTATACTCCCCTCCTGGGTTACCCTCTGGCAGCCACCATTCTACTTTCAGTCTCTATAAATTTGACTACTTTAGATACCCCATGTAAAGGGCATCATGAAACATTTTTCTTTTTGTGCCTGGCTTATTTTACTTAGAATAAGTTTCACAAGATTCATCCATGTGTAGCATGCGACAGGAGTTCCTTTTGTTGTTAATGCTGAATAATATTCAATGTATGTATATGTACATGACATATTTCATTTATTCATTCATCTGTTGATGGACATTTGGATTGTTTCACATTGCCTATTGTGAATAATGCTGTTTTGAATGTGGATGGGCAAATATCTCTTCAAGATTTTGCTTTCAACTCTCTTTATATTTAAATGTGGAATTTCTGGATCATATAATTCTGTTATTTTTTAGAGCAATGCCCATCCGTTTCCATAGCAGTTGCATCATTTTACATTCTTACCAACAGTGTTTTGTTTTATTTTATTCATTTTTCTTCTTGTTCTTTAATATTTTCTCCTTTTCCCCTATTTCTTTCTGTTGACAGAAAATTTACTATCAAAAAGCTATAAGAAATATTTTTAGTGTTTTAGAGTTACAGAAAAGTCACGAAGGTAACACAGAGTCCCTGTACACATCATACCCAGTTTCCATTATTCCTAACATCTCACATTAGTATGATATATTTGTCACATCCAATGGACCAATATTGATATATTATTATTAACTACAGCACATACTTTTTCATATTTTCTTAGTTTATATCTAATGTACTTTTTATGTTTTAGGATCCCATACAGGATACAACATTACATTTACTCATCATGTCTCCTTAAACTCCTCTCGACTCTGATGGTTTCTAAGAGTTCTCTTGTATTTGAAGACCTTGACAGTTTTGAGAAGTAGTGGTCCGGTATTTTGCAGAATGTCCCTCAACTGGAGTTTTTCTGATGTTATTCTCATGATTAGACCGGCCCTATGAGTTTTGAGGAGGAAGAATACCGAGGCAAAATGCCACTAACATTACATCATATCAAAGGTACATACATGCTAAGAATGTAATATCATTATTGAAGTTGATATTAATCACCTGGCTGAGATAGCTGTTTGTCAGGTTACCCCACTCTTTTCCCCCTCCTTTGCATGTTATACTTTTTGGAAGGAAGTAACTCTGCCCAGTCCACAGTTAAGGGTGAGAATTCATGCTGATTTCCTTCATTGAAGTGGAGAGTATCTACCTAAATTATTTAAATTTTTTTTTTACAGAAGATTTTTCCTTCCTCCTTCCCTCCCTTCCTTCTTCCCTCCTTCCTTCCTTCCTTCCAAAATTAATATGTATCAGTATGAACTTATGGCTACTTATTTTATATTTTGGGTTATAATCCAATACTACTTTATTTAATTAATTTAATTTTTTGCTGAAATTGTTCTGGTTTTGACATTGGGAGCTCTTTCAGTTTGTTCCTGTGCCAATTTGTCATACCCTCAGTTATTTTTATCACTTTCTGGCACTACAAAATGCCCTGGACCATCTTATATTTTCCCTGTTTCATCCCTGCAATCAGCCATTTTTCTAGGAACTATGGAAACTTAGCTTTTATTCACCCTTTAGTCTCATAGTCTTGGTTTTATATGTACATTGTTATATAATTGGCATATAAGGACAATTTAGTTTCTTCCTTTCTATTTATTTGTACCTCTTATTTTAGAGCAAACTTGTCTAATCCACAGCCTGTGGGCTGCATGCAGCCCAGAATGACTTTGAAAGCAACCCAATGCAAATTCATAAAATTTCTTAAAATCTTATGAGATTTTTTTGCATTTTTAGTGCATCAGCTATTATTAGTGTTAGTGTATTTTACATGTGGCCCAAGACAATTCTTCCAATGTGACAAAGGGAAGCCAAAAGATTGGACACCCATTTAAGGGTTTTGTCTAATTACATTACCTTGTTCTTCTAGATAAACACACACACATACACACATATACATATGCATATACATATGCATATGACAAATGGAAGCCAAAAGATTGGACACTCCTCTTTTAGAGTTTTGTCTAATTATATTAGCTCATTCTTCTAGATAAAAACACACACATACACACATATACATATGCATATGTGTTTAGATATGAAAGTGTTCAGACAAAAAACTGATACTAGAAAATCCAGAAACAAACCTAGTCCATGATAAAATAAATGGAAAAAGAATATGGCAATTTACTAGACAAAAGAATAAGGCAATTCATTAGACAAGTTTGCTCTAAAATAAGAGGTACAAATAAATAGAAAGGGAGAAACTAAATTGTCCTTATTTGCCAATTATATAACGATGTACATATAAAACCAAGACTACGAGACTAAAGAGTGAATAAAAACTAAGTTTCTATAGTTTCTAGAAAATTGTCTGATTGCAAGTATTAGAAAAATTAGCTAACTGTGTTAAGTAAGGTTTCCACTTGATCATTTTTTTTTACAATAAATCTCATATGTGTTGACTACTGCTAAATAGAAAGTCAGAACAACAATAAAGTACCAGAATAAAAGACAAGCATCTTAAACACAAAACACTTCTACATTCGGCTATTAATTATGAATAATGCTTCTGTGAACATTGGTAGTTTTATGTGTTTTTTTTTTTTTTAATTTAAAATTTTGTGTGTGTGTGTAGATGAAGTCTCATTATTTTGACCAGGTTGATCTGGAACACCTGGACTCAAGTGATCCCTTTACCTTGGCCTTCCAAAGTGCTGGGATTACAGGTAAGAGTCACTGCACCAGGCCTATTTGTTGTTAGTTCTACCAGGGGTAAAATTGCTAAGTCATGTGGTTAATCTATGTTTAACTTTTTGAAGAGCTGCTAACCTATTTCAAAGGTCTTGCACTATTTTACATTCCTATCAGCAATGTCTGAGTGCTCGAATTCGCTATATCCTTGTCAACACTTATTATTGTCTGATGTTTATTATATCCATCATTATGGGTGTGAAATAATAGCTCATTGTGGTTTCTATTTGCATTTCCCCAACAACTAATGATGCTGAACAACTTTTCATGTGTTAATAAGCCATCTGTCTGGCTCTTTGAAGTGTTCATCTCTGGGTCCTCAAGTGAATTTTATTGTTTACATACCCTTAATGTTAAAACAGTACATCACAGGTGAAATGAATATTAGCCATTTTTATGTGATTTTGTAACAGAAAACAAATACAAACTTTGATATAGAAAAGGGAGACAGATTTTTTATGGTGGTAAATTGGAAGTAATGTAGTTTTTTTTTTTTTTATGGCGTATTCTGCATTACAAAATACCCAGTTTTAAAGAAATTTTATTTTAAACAAAGTAAAGGATGAATACAATTCAAATAATCAAATACTATCACAAAGCTTATAGAAATCATTGGTGTGCTCTGTGGTACAGTAACTTCACTCCCCTTGCCATGGTGGTAACCTGTTTAAAATTTTAAACTGTGTTTAAAGTTTTTTGCAGCGTTGCCTCCACATTTCTAAATAATGTGCTTCATTGCTATTTCCAAAATTTTCAATTGTATACACTATAAAATTCCAGCTAAGAAGAGGAGGAAATTTGGCTATTTCTATCACCATTTTTTCACCTTCACACTCAGATGCATTTTTCTAGCCATCTTCTAAATATAGTTCCCTACTAATTTTAAGTGTTAGCTACATGACTTGTCAGTGTTTACATTATGACAACTATATACATATTAATCAGATATGAGCTACCGTATATACTGTGATTATATTTATGTTCCTTCAAACTGTTTTTGTTTTGAAGGAACCAATAATGACCTTGCTCCTACATATATTTTAATATAATTTTATTATAATATCATATATAATATACATACATGCATACATACATAAAGAGTTGTTCTTTTGCATCCATGGGAATCGGTTTCAGGATGAATTTGCATATACCCTCTGTTCTCCCATATACTTTAGATCATCTCTAGTTTACTTATAATATTTAAGTTTTGCTTTTTGGAACTTTGTGAAAAATTTTAAAAATATTTTTGCTTGGCAGTTGCTTGACTCCAAGAATGCAGAACCCACAGACACAGAGAGCCAACTGTATATGATATATATTATAAATAATATTATATATACATATACCTGCACACGAACAAGCATAGGCCTCTTTCTAATCTGATCCCAAAATCTCTGCCAGAGATTAAACTCTTTCATTATAGTCAAACAAATAAGATTGCTAGTTAGTTCAATTTTTTTCACTTATAATGACACTTTCTTAGTATCCTCAGTTATCCAGTTTCAATCAGGACTGATTTCCTTCTTTGCCCTCTCTGCCTGATGCAGAACTATCATCATGGAATTTCCTCATATCATAATCTGAATGAATCATTTCCTCCTCTCTCCTGTGTGGAACCTTCTGTTTTCTTGATCCCATGTCTTTCTCATTAGTGGTGGAATCCCTTGCTTTAGTGTAGCACATTCTAAGAAAGAATGTTTAAGAGGTAGATTTTTTTTTTTTTTGAGATCCTGTATGTCTAAAATATCAATAATCTGTCGTCATATTTGAAGAACAGTTTGGCTTGGTTTGGAATTCTAGATTGGAAAAAAATGTCCTCCCTGTCTCTATTGCTTTTCGATTTCAGTTTTGTTAAGATTTCTGATGTCATTCTGATTCACATTCCTTGGGATGTGACCTGACTTATTTTTAAGCGTTTTATCTCTAAAAGCTTGTGTGGTCCCGACACTTCTCTCCTTGTGTTTTCTCCAATTGGCTGATATTAAACTTCTTGAATTGATTCTCTAAGTTTCTTATATTTTCTGTCCTATTTTTCCATCTCTTTACATTTATTGAATCTTTCACTATTTGTTTGTCTTTTAGAAAGACTTCCTTACATTTATGACCCTCCTACCCTTCAATTGCCAGTTTGATTCTGCTATCACTTTTTAAAATTTTGTCAAATAACTCTTACTTTTTGAATATTTGTTTTAATAGCATACTCTCTTTGTTTTATCAGTAGTTTCTTCTCTCTTCCCTTCTCCTTTATGTATTATCTCCTCCAACTCTCTCCCAATTTTTTTAATTTTCATCTTATCTTTTAGGTCCAATATTTTATTTGATGTCTACTGATACGTGGCTGTCCGTTTACATTTAAGGGTAAATGAACCACTAAAATATGTACTAGAAGTTATGTGGGGTTTAAGAGTAGAGGAATTCAACTGGTGGGCTTTGCAGTGCAATGAGGTAAAAATCCTGTCTTTCGTTAAGATATGTTATTTCTTAAGTCTGCCAGTTTCCACAGAGAATAAAGCTCCTACCTGCTGATTAGAGTACAGAAATTTCACTGCCAGTGTTCTGACATCCAAGTTGGAAAATGGAAGTAGAATCTCATGGTTAACTAGGTTGATTTTTACTTATTTACCCTACGTTAAATCTGGTACTTCACCCTGAACTGCATCTAATTTCCACAAGTCCAGAGTTTGAGTCCAACTTCCTCAATCTCTCCAGAGATGAAAACCACGATCTTCTGTTTATGGGTTTTGAAGAGGATTTGGTAGCTCCTGAATATACACGATTTATCACTACTACTATTTGTAATTCATCCTGACCGCATTTCTGCTTCCAGAGGTACTTGATACCTCTAATTTCTAAGCATTTCCAAGATGGATGGTACAGTACAAGTCAGCTTTACACAGATTGAAAACAAGAAAATTAAATAAAAATTGGCATAGTTATCATTGACATTCTAACCCTATTTCCCACCTGAATGCCAGAACAACAGCAGCCCGTTTTCTATCTCTCAAACAGGAGGTTGGGGCATCCTTCTCTGAGGAAACTGACAAACCTGAGAAAAATGATACCTGGTTTACAGTTCCTGCTGTTGGAAGTGGTTTTCATCTATCTGCAATATGTTAATTCAGTTAACGCTTATCTCTCCATTTCACAACATTTTTAACAATTCATTTTTGGTATCATTGTCTCATCCATATTCTCTATTATTATGGATGTGATTTTTTTTGTTCCTTTACTCATTTTAACAGACTGTGAAAAGGAGCAAAGTTAAAATGTGGTTGTTTAATCTGCCATTTTAACTATATTCCTATAATAACTAGAATATTAGATGTTCAATAAAACTTTTTAAAACCAAGAAATACTAACCCTTAGTGTTCTAATTATTTATGCCATTTTTAGAGTGGCTTAGTTAGGCCATAATTTTTTAATCTAGGTTGTGGCCTCCGTTTTCTATGTTCTGCTGCAGAAAACAGCCCTGTTAGCAGTACATTCCTGATCGCTGCCTCAGAGAGAAGCAGTCAGCAGCACTGATCTAATGAGGAACTTCACTGGGGACGGCAACTACACTTTCATTACAGAAAATCATTTAGAATATGCTGTCATTTGTGTTTGGTTAAGTGATTTACATAAACCAATCTATACTATTTTCCAACATAATTTGTGTTAATGGGTATGTTCTGTTCATATGAATACATTTTGCCTCTGGGTACAATGGTTAAAAAGTTGCATGTGAAGAAGGAAAAGAAAGATTCTCTTTATGTTCCAAATGAAGGCCTGAACTTCCAAAGAGGGAAAGAATTGACAGGCCATAAACATAAGTAGTTGCCTATCTGATGTCCAATTTCCCCTAAATAGTGGAAGCAGCATCACAAATAGAGAAGGCATTAGGTATTCAACCTTTTCTTGTTAGTAATTTTCCTAGAAGTACTTGGAGAGAAATTTAATGTAGAAAAAATCAGCAAGTATTGCTTCATATTATTTGGGGAAATGAAGCTGAAATAATCATTAGTTGTAAGGACAAAGTGACTGAGGCACACGTTTGAAAATTCTAGGAGCAAGTGACGTTACTACTGAGTGATAAGAATAATGAAACGAAGCTGAGAAAGTATCATTCCTTCACTATCAATAACAGTATTCAGAGCACGAATGATATAATTTGTATGAAATTTTACTACTTTATAATTGTCCACAGACTAATGAGATAGCACTTGAGAAAATGAAATCTTGAAACAATATACATCTTGCCCAAGACCACACAAGTAATATAACAGCGAATGTGAAACTAAAACTTCGGTTTTATCCTGTGCATTCATTCTCTACAAACTGCTTTGCAATCATTCAGAAATAAGTCTCAATGCCAACATTACATTTTGTAGCCATTTAGTTATGGGCATGATATTAATTTGGTTCACTCATTTGTAAAAATGGAAAGAAAAAGAAAAGAAAAGAAAAAGAAAAACAACTACTGTGTAACATTATGGTGAAGGTTAAATAAGATAGCGTATATGAAGTACCACCAATTGTTGAAATATTGTAAGTGCTCAAATATTTATTGTTTTATTCAACAATTATTTAGTGAAGATTTACTATGAGCCAGATACAATACTAGATGTTGAGGTGATAATGCTGAACAGAATACATGTTGCTCCTATACACAAAAAATTTATAACCCAGTGAGAAAAATAAACTAATTGCTATAAAAAATGGATTCCAGTGGTAGAGAATAATGATGGAGCATGGCTACTGATACAGGGCAGTTAAAAGCATGATATTAAAAATATTTGTATCATATGACATAATTTCCTTCTAAACAAACTGCTTTATAACAAAACAGAAATAAATTTTTCAGGCTGAATAATATTCTACTGCATATTTCTCCACATCCTCACCAGAACTTCTTATTTTCTGTTTGCTTGTTTGTTTTTTAACAGTAGCCATTCTATAGTCATTCTAACAGGTGTGAAGTGATATCCCATTTTGGTTTTGTTTCACATTTCCATTATAATTAGTAATTTAGGGCATCTTTTTATATAATTATCGGCCATTTGTATATCTTCTTTGAAGAAATGTCTATTCAAGTTGTTTGTTCATTTTAAAATCTGTTTTTTTTTTTAATTATTGAGTTGTAAGAGTTCTTTATATATTCTGGATATTAATCGTTTATCTGATATATGGTTTGGAAACATTTTCTCTTTCACTCTGTTGATTCTCCCATATGCTAAGAAACAGTTTTTAAGTTTGAGGTAGTCTCTTTTGTCTACTTTTGCTTTTGCTCCCTGTGCTTTTGTTGTCATATCCAAGTCTTAGTGCACATTTTTAACCCAGTAATGTTTCACTAGATATTTGTTTTTTACGGTATTGAAAAATGAGAACAATTAAGTGATAAACTAACATTGTCAGTGTATTTTTCACCTCTGTTGAACAATAACAATGAGATTCATTTTAGTATTTGTGTGCAGGGCAGGGTTTCAGAATTCCCTAGCCATTAACTCATGCTTATCTGGCTTTCTCTAGCACACCATATGACCTACTTAATTAATGGCTATTCTATGATGATTCAAATAACATTTGTTTTACAATTCAGTAAGTATAGTGATCAAAAGAATTTTTTCTGAGAACAAAAGATCAATAATTTATTACAATTGAAGCCATGTAAACCAAATGTTAAAAAGAATAAATTAAAATTAATATTACTTGCAGATGATATAATTTGTCTTCTGTAAACCCAAACGATAAAGTGAAAAACTATGAGAAGTAGCAAAAATGATCAGTGAGGTGATTGTCTCCATAACTAATACATAGAAATCAGTAGTTTTTTCATAGATAAGAGATAATCAGCTTAAAATATAATTAAAGAAAGCTTTCAATTTTCAATAGCCACAAAATGTGAAACACATAGACATAAATGTTATGAGGAATTCATCAGTATTATACGAAGAAAACTATAAAACTTGGGTAAGGAACATAAATAGAACATGATCAAATAGAGACGTATATTTTATTTTTGAACAGAGAGGTACAACATAGCAATAGTGCCAATTAAACTGTAAATTTTATGCACTAGCATTGAAATGTAAACAATTTGGAAACTTGACAACGTGAGAGTAAAATTTGTGTAAGAAAATAAACATCAGAGAATATCTAGGAAAATTCTGAAAATGGAGAGTGATCAAACATATCAGCCTTGCCAGATATTCAGCTTTAGCACAAATCTGCAGAAATTAAAGTAATATGTTACTGGCTCAAGCACACACTGACAGGTTGTTATTACTGAAGAGAGTACAGTGATGTGATTTCTTACAAATATAGAATTATTTTAAAATAGAAGCTGAAGTTTCTGAAACTTTAACCTGAAACTTTTAGAGGCTCAAAGAAGACAAGATTAAATTCTAACTTCTTAGTTGGCTAATAGCCCAAAACTTATCTAAGGCAACACTTATTATTAAATAAACTGACAGTCTCCTCTAATGTAATTACAATGCTTCCATTACAATGCAACAATTATTATTTTTTTGACCTTGCATCTATTTTTCACCCTTATACTATATATATGCTTCCACACTTGCATAACAATGTAGCAAGACAAATATATTGAGAATATTGTTTCATGAACAATTTTGTTTTTGTTTTGTTTTTCTTAATAATGAAAAACTGAACAAATTTATATCATTGTGCAGTGAATACACCATGTTTTATTTTAAAATTTAATGTTGTATAATTGAGTATTCTTCAGGATTTAATTTTATAAACAGCATAGAGCTGTGTACACCTGCTTTCAGCTATTCTCTTGTAATGCGTTGTAATATAAATTGTTTCCTGAAAGGATTGCATCAGTGTAGGTTGTGATATATAACTACTATTTTAAACTAGGTTTTCACACTGTATTTAATTTTCCCAGTTCCATGTGAAAATTTATTAATTTTATTTTAATATGTATTGTACAAATTGATAGTGCTGTTAAAATTCTGTTTATAGTTTTGTTTTAATTATCTTAATATTATTCCTTGCCCATATATACATTTGTTTATTCATGTATCAGAAATTAACTTAAGTATATCACAACACCCAAATCTTATCAAATACTTGAAAAGCCTTCCCAAGAAGGACAAGTAGAAACAAGCCATACTGCAGTGACTGCAATAAATAACCGACTTTTCAATGCTCAGACACAGACAAACATCTAAAAGCATCAAGATTATTAAGAAAAACATTACCTCACAGAAGGAACTAAAGAAGACACCAGGGGCCAATCCTGTAGAAAGATAGATACATGACTTTTCAGACAGAAAATTTGAAATAGCTCTTCTGAGGAAATTTTAAGAAATGAAAGACAACACACAGAGAAGTAATTCAGAATTCTATCTGATAAATGTAACAAAGAGATTGCAAAAATTAAAAAGAATCAAGTAGAATTTCTGTACTTTAAAAGTGCAATCAACATTCTGAAGAGTGCATCAGGATCTCTTAATAGCAGAATAGATCAAATGTAAGAAAAAATTAGTGAGTTTGAAGACAGGCTATTTGAAAGGACAAAGTCAGAAGAGACAAAGGAAAAACAATAAAAAACAATGAAGCACACATACAGGATCTAGGCAATAGAATCAAAAGGGCACATCTAAGACTTATTGACCTTAAAGAAGAGGTAGAGAAAGAGATAGGAGTAGATAGGTTATTCAAAAGGATACTACTCAAGGCCTTTATTAAGCAAACTCTCAAAGGTCAAAATCAAAGAAACGATCCTAAAAGCAGCAAGAGAAAGGAAATAACATATAATGGAGATTTAATATGCCTGGAAACAGACTTCTCAGTAGAAGCCTTATGGGCCAGGAGAGAATGGCATAGACATATTTAAAGTGCAGACATATTTAAAGTGCTGAAGGAAAAAAAACCTCATTATCCTAGAATAGTATATCCAGCAAACATAACCTTCACACATGAAGGAGAAATAAAGAGTTTTCCATACAAACAAAACCTGAGAGATTTCATCAACATCAGATCTATTCTACAATAAATGCTAAAAGGAGTACTTCAGTCAGAATAAAAATGACATTAACGAGCAATAAGAAATCGTCTCAAGGTACAAAACTGACAACTAATAGTAAGTACACAGAAAAACACTGAGTATTATGACACTGTAACTGTGCTGTATAAACTACTTTTAAGTAGAAAGATCAAATTATGAACTAATTGAAAATAGTAACTATTATAGTTATATTAACACAACTTTTCAAGATGTAGATGGTACCATAAGATATAAAGAAAAATAACAAAAAGCTGAAAAGCAGAGGGATGAAGTTAAAGTGTAGAGATTTAAGTTAGTTTGTTTCTTGTTTCTTTTTTGTGCAAATAGTGTTGGTATCAGCTTAAAACAATTAGTTACAAGATAGTATTTGTAAGCCTCATGATAACCTTAAATCAAAAATCATATAAGGGATGCACAAAAAATAAAAAGCAATACATTACATCATACCACAAAAGATAATTATGTTTATTAAGAGGAATACAGGATGGACAAAAACAAGGAACAGAAGACCAAAAATCAAAAAGAGCACAACAGAACATCAGGAGTAAGTCCCAACCTATCAATAATAACATTAAATGTCAATGGATTAAACTCTCCAATAAAAAGACATGGATTGCCTGAAGAGGTAAGAAAAACAATATGCAATCATCTGCTGCCACACTTCACTTGTAGAGATATTAGGGATAAAAAAAGATATTGCATGCTAATGGAAAAGAGAGAGAATAGCCATAAAAAAAGAGCAACAATAGCTATACTTATAGCAGAGAAAATAGATGTCAAGACAAAAACCATAAGGAGAAAAAAAGATCACTATATAATGATATAGTGGTCAAGTTCAATTAATAAGAGGACATAAAAACTGTAAATATTAATATACCCAATACTGGAGCACCCAAATATATAAAGCAGATATTATTAGAGAAGAAGAGAGAGGTAGAACCCAATACAATAATAGTTAGAGACTTTAACACCCCACTCTCAGCAATGGACAGATCTACCAGATAGAAAATTAGCAGAGAAACATCAGACTTAATCTACACTATATGGTACCTATTAGATATTTACACAACATTTCGTCCAACAGCTAGAGAATACAAGTTATTTTTATCAGCACATGGATCATTTTCAAGGATAGACCATATGTTAGGTCACAAACTAGTCTTAAAACATTTCAAAAATTTGAAATAACATCAAGCATCTTCTCTGCTCAAAAATAAAACACAATTAGAAATCAAAAACAAGAATAATTCTGGAAACTATATAAACACATGAAAATTAAACATTACGCTCCTGAATGACCAGTGGATAAACAAAGAAATTAGGAAGGAAATTGAAAAATTTCTTGAAACAAATGGTCACAAAAACACAATATAGTGGGTACTATGAATGCAGTTCTAACAGGGAAGTTTATAGCTATAGATGCATACATCTAAAACAAAGCCTTCAAACAAACAACCTAATGATGCATGTTAAAGAACTAGAAAAGCAAGAGTAAACCAACCTCAAAATTAGTAGAAATTGATTACAATTTCAACTATTATTTTATACTTTAAAACTCAGTCATGCATATATGGCAATGACTTTGGTTTACTTTCTACTTTTTAAGTCAGAATCTCAGTTTTTTCTTATTTATATTTAGTTTTAGTTGTAAAATAAATGCTTCTTCACTTTGCAACCAAGTAGTATATAAAGCAAAAATCCTCTTTCCCCATATGTATCTTTCTTTAACATTTTTCTTGGTGTTATCTTATACATATACATACACACACGCGCGCACGCACACACACACACACACACACACACACACACACACACATATATATATATGAGTTAAGTATTAACTCACAAGGTCCCACAATAGGCTGTCTGTGGGCTGAGGAGCAAGGAGAGCCAGTCCAATTTCCAAAACTGAAGAACTTGGAGTCCGATGTTTGAGGGCAGGAAGCATCCAGCACGGGAGAAAGATGCAGGCTCGGAGGCTACACTAGTCTATCTTTTCACATTTCTCTGCCTGCTTAATAATCTAGCCGAGCTGGCAGCTGATTAGATGGTGCTCACCCAGATTAAGGATGGGCCTGCCTTTCCCAGCCCACTGACTCACATGTTAATTTTCTTTGGCAACACTCTCGCAGACACACCTAGGATCAATACTTTGCATCTGTCAATCCAATCAAGTTGATGCTCAGTATTAACCATCACAAACTGCTGCCATAGACCTCATGTAACAATTTTGAGTTGTGAAAATAAGTTCCCCGTACATATAGGGCAAAAAGGCAGATACATCTCTTTACCTTTTGAAGAATCATGGCTCTAGTGATAGTATCAGTTATTATTGACACTGACACAATGTCAAGGGACAGAGTTCTCAAGATTCTCATAAAGAAATTGAAATTTTCTAAAAAGCAATAAAATATGCAGGCAAAAATGGTAGTACTATAAACTGTTTGAATACCAGTTACTAGAGAAATTTTGCAAAGGGAAGATTTGAGTTGAAACAGATCTAGATTGAGTTGCCAGCTTCGCCACTTACAGGCTGTGTGACCTGGTCCAAGACATTTAACTTCTATGAACTCTAGCTTTCTTAGATGTAAAATAAACATAATTATAGTACCTACCTTTGAGTATTTAACCAAGATAATGTATATAAAATATAAAACACAGTTTTTGACATAGGTTCTTGCTAAGTCTGAGCTATAATTATTGCCGTAGGACTTTTATAACAAAATTGGATACCGGATAAAAAGTTAAGTTTGAAGACTTATTAGGCCCATGTACACACTTAGCAGCTAATTCTTACACAAGTTCTTACAGTCTGGGCTGGGTAGACAGAATCATGACCATCCTGAATGCTGCTGCCTACAATCTCTCTCTGCCTTTCAAGTAGCTCTCTCACAACCAACCCTACATATGTGACGTCCACATACCCCATATCCAAATCTAGCTTCCGGCAGCCTCTATGTGTCTCATTCTTCCTCTCTACCATGGTGACCAAATCCTAGTACTTAATTCCATTTTTTATCCCTCAATGCCTAGAAGAATGTGATTTAATTTCCTTTTTTAAAAAATCTGTAAAACAAGAAAAATAAATTTTCTATAACCACTGGTCACATATAGTGAAAACTGAGATAAAATATAGATGGCCAGGCACAGTGGCTCATGCCTGTAATCCCAGCACTTTGAGAGACTGATGCAGATGGATCACCTGAGGTCAGAATCTTGAGACCAGTGCCTGCCTAACATGACAAAACCCCATTTCTACTAAAAGTACAAAAATTTAGCTGGGCATGGTGGTGAACACCTGTAATCCCAGCTACTTGGGAGGCTGAGGCAGGAGAATCGCTTGAACCTTGGAGGCAGAGGCTGCAGTGAGCTGAGATTGCGCCATTGCACTCCAGCCAGGGTGACAAGAGCAAGACTCCTTCTCAAAAAAAAAAAAAAAAAAATTAGACTATACTTCTGAGATAATTCTAAATTTCAGAGAGCATTAAGTTATTTAGAAGAAATACAGCTTTAAAAATATAAAGATAGTAACATTATAGCATTGCTATGCTGAATTCATTGTCAAAAGTTATTTTCCTTAGGTATAAAGCAAAACCTGCATGCATTAATTCATATAATCTTAGTAATAAATCAACAAACCGTAGCTTGAGTTGGATGGAAGTTTTGAGATTATCTGGTTCAATTCCAGTATGTTGACATTAAAACTCGGACCCAAGAAGGGATGGGACCTCCCCAAGTTCATGCAGCAATTTAGTGGAAATGCCAGGTAAATTCCTACTGTATCACGGTGAAATACAACAGAAGTATTCTTCATCAACATATCCGTAAGTAATCATCTTGACTCAAAATCTCCCAATGGTAATCTTTTGACCTTAGTGTTGTGTTTCAGAAATATTATTTTATTAATAATTCCAAAATGTAGAAAAAAGAAACAGTCCTGGCATCCCATATCCCATAACCTTCCAAACATCTCAACAGAAGAAGGACTACATTTAATAAATGTCAGAGTAGGGGACGATACTCCAGCCTTGGCCTCCGAAAGCTGGGATTACAGACATGAGTCACTGCACCTAGCCTTGCCCACCTTTTTTAAAGCTCTCCAAGTGATTGGAATGTGTAACGAATGTTGAGAATCCCTGTAATAGTGTACCTTTTGCAGGCCTCTGTAGCTTCAGAGCCTTGGAAGAATGTGTCCTGCTTCCCATTACCTGCAATCACACCTGCCACAAATTCCTAAACTAAATAAGCCCATGGAGGTCTCTGAAGCACATGGTTCCTTTCACTATTCTTTTACTATTCTGCCTTCACCGCAAATGGATGATAACGACTGAGTGGTCATAGAATCTAGACAGAACAGGATATTCACTCACACCGGTGGAATACACCCAGTGCTAAAACAGATGGATATGGAAGGAAGCCCAACACTTTCTTCAAAAGTGACAGTTGAGAGTGGATTTTGGGATCATCTAGCTTTGGTTAATAATGGAGGAACCAGAGAAACCCACAGATGATGCTAAGCCTCCTCCATCTCTAGGGAACAAAGCTTATACTAGAATTAGGATGAGGCAACCGAGGCGCTCAACTTGGGCACAAAAGGTAGGGACCCTCAAAACAACTCAGTAGTCAATGCAATATTTTAAAAATTCTAAATCAATGAAAAAATCCATCATGGACAAAAATTTAAATACATCCAGCACTTTCACAATTCACTCGCTTGCCTCACCCTAACCTGGGTCCTATGAGATTCTGTCACCCTAGTCCCAGCCCTGGTAAAAACTCATCCAGGCCCCAGAAACACATGTAACTGAGGAGAAGAAAGTGCTCTCATTCAAGACAAAGATGGTACGACCCCTTCTACCCTAATTCATCATGAGATGGCTAAGAATGGAATTAATTGTACCCTGTGTTTCTTGCCTATAACTGGTGAGAAAAACAACTGTCCCAACCCCCAAAATAAACATGAAACCTCACCATGGTGCTCCCAATATAAATCAAAAGGCTGTAAAATAAGAGGAAAGAATGAGGAGTCCTGGGACAAAAATTTCCCAAGGCCTTTCTTGGTGTGTGGAAAAGGAGTGAAAGAATAGATGGAAAAGACAGAAGGAGACAGATACTTGCCTGTTGCTTGATTCTTTACTGTTGAACATTTTCATAGCCTTTTTTTTTCCCCAGACCAATCATCTCTAAAATGATTCACTAATGGTTCAATTTCAGACATCCAGCAGCTTTGGGAGAGAGACAGAGATGGAAAATTTTCAAGGTCTTCCCATGAGGTACTCATGAAAATAATAGATTTATGAATGAATAAATGAACAAATGGATGAATGGGTGGACACATGCTGTCTCTGTATTAGAATAAAACCTGTTCTCTATTTTTCAAGGTCACACAAAAAGATATGGTGTGTCTACAATAAGAAACCTGGCCTGTCAATTCAATATTGGTAAATTCTCAAAACATGTCATATAAAATAAAATAAAATATCAAAATCAAGAAAAACGTTAAAGAAATATATATATATGGGGAAAGAGGATTTTCACTTTATATACTCCTTGGTTGCAAAAATATGAAGCATTATTTTAAAATTGAAACTAAATATGAATAAGAAAAAAATGAGATTCTGACTTAAAAAGTAGAAAGTAAACTAAAGTAACTGTCACATGCATGACAAAACAGAATTTTAGAGTATAAACCATTGAAATTGTAATCACATAAATATAAAACTAAATAGTATGATATACCATATGTCATCTATTAAATTATGATGGATATGAAATGATAATGATGCTTAATCATGGATAGGTATTATGAAAAGTGTACCAAATAATGCTGGTGAGACTGTAAATTTGTACAAAATTTATGAATTTATGAAAATAAATATCGCCAGGCGCGGTGGCTCACACCTGTAATCCTAGCACTTTGGGAGGCCGAGGCAGGCGGATCACAAGGTAAAGAGATCGAGACCATCCCAGTCAACATGGTGAAACCCCGTCTCTACTAAAAATACAAAAAACTTAGCTGGGCGTGGTGGCACGTGCCTGTAGTCCCAGATACTCGGGAGGCTGAGGCAGGAGAATTGCTTGAACCCTGGCGGCGGAGGTTGCAGTGAGCCGAGGTCGTGCCACTGCACTCCAGCCTGGCGCCTGGTGACGGAGTGAGACTCTGCCTCAAAAAAAAAAGAAAAGAAAATAAATATCAATCTATAGCAGCCTTCAGATATCTTCAAGCATTAGGACATTGAAATTACACTTTGAGGACTACACAATAAGGAAGTAATCAGAAATATGTACATATGTTAATTAATGAAGATGTTCCTCCCAGCACTGTTTCATAAATTCAAAATCATGATGAAAATATAAAAGTTCAAAATTGTATTTAAAAAACTGAGAATAATTTAAACATTTGAGAATAAAGAAATAGGTTAAAATAAATATGGCACATTCATATGATCACTTAAAAGACAGACCTTTAAATTTTATTTGAGAAAATATGGGGAAATGATATGATAAAAAAGGGAATAAAGCAAAATACAGAATTATACATCCAATTTACTCCAAAAGAAAAACTGGAGAACAGTAAATTTAGGTGGAAATGTTTATTATCTCTAAATTGTATAAATATATATTCCAAAGGTTTAACAATGAGCTGGTTAAATTTTCAGAGTAAAAATGTAAATGATACATAATTGGATTCTCATAAAGAAATGCATTCCAGGATTATTATACCTCTGTCTTTATTCTCTCCATACACCCTGCTGTAATTTTACCTATAAAAATGTCCTTGTGAATTGTGATTTACTGCCTCTATGGAGGATAAAATAGCATCTCCTTTATAAAGCCAAAATTGAACTACTATCTATAATATTCTCCAATTATTTCTATCAAAATTACATTTAAAGAACAAAATATCACTGTTTTAGGAAAAATCATTTGGGCATACAAAAAGTGTCTTCTATTACGCAGTGTCCAAATTCATTTACTCAACAGATTTTTTTTGAGCACCTACCTTATATCTTGTGGTGTTTGACACTGAGCGTTTAATAACAAGGAAAACAATTCTTGTAGTCATCAATCTTAAAGTCTATTTGAGGTGATAATTTTAAAATCTCAAAAAATACACAGATAATAAAAAACAGGTTATTGAGAAAAAATAACCATGAGTTGTGAGGAAAAAAGAAACCTCCTTTAATACTTGACACTGCATAGGCAGGAAACGCATTAGTAAATAGATGACATTTTACTGAGCACTAAATGGTAAATGAAAGCCTGCTATACAAAGATTCTAAAAGAAAAAGTTGCAGGCAAAAGAGACAGCTGGTGCAAAGACCCTGAGGCAAGAAAGTGTGCATAGCCTCACACCGTCAAGGAAGTCAGTAAGACCTGAATGGTTAGTGAACTATGGCAGAGATAGTACAAGATGTGGATGGAAACAGGAAACAATGAGATCATGCAGAGATTTGTAGTCCATGCTAGAAATTGAAGTTTTATGTTAAAATTAGTGGAAGTCACCGAAATGTTTTAAATAGGTGTTGGGGTCGTGGATGGCAGCAAAAGAGAGATATAAGAAACTGTTTAGGAGACTTGAAGCATTGCAAGTGTGATATAATCATGGCTAAGAGGTAAGTGTAGGAGTGGAGATGAGAGAAATTAGATGGATTTAAGATATATTTTGGAGTGAGATCCTGTGGAGCTTGTTAATGGCTAAAGTTGTTGGAGCCAGGTTGGGAGATGAAGGAAGGGAAGGACAAGATGCCCTCAGCTATTTCCTCAGCAGGTTTTGATGGCTTACCTGGTATGACCCAAACCTTCATTACTGAGTGCTCTGAGAACTTCTTGGTCTGGGTTCGTTGCAGTTGTCCATTCATAGTTACAATGGGGCAAGAGAATACAAGGAGGTATCCAAGTGGATCACTCGTGTTTCACATATAATCCCTTTCGGCTCCAAAGGAGAAAAGCAGCCCTGCCCCATCCTGATCAGAATCAGTTATACATTCCCATATGGTAATTCCTCATCTGCTTCTCCTTGGACACAAGAATACAAAGTGCCCTTATGGCAGCCATAAATTGCTGTTATTTGTTTCTCCTGGCAAGAATGTGTCCCCTTTGTGAACAAAGCCCTCCAAACTCTAGCGCTTGAAATTATGGGGATATGAAGCACACGATTTCCCAGTGGATCATAGGGAAAGGTGGCATGGGGCCAATTCTGCTGACAAACTTTGTTTCTAGACACGTAAGCTTTCACAAGGGAGACACAGTGTCATATAGAGGCTGCTGATTTAATAAATACACTAAAATACATTGCATTTAAAAGGATGACATCCCAATCAATCAGACTGTTTCTCCTGACCTGGCATTTCAGTTGCATCTTTAGAAAGTAGTTCCAGTGTTCTCTGAGGTCTGCTGTTTCTGGATGGTGTGTTACGTGACATGGTCAGTGGAACCTATGGTCATGAACGCACTCCTGGACCTCATTTTCTGTGAAGTGGGCAGTCTGGTCAGATGCTGCGCTGTGTGAGATACCCAGTCTATGAGATCAGGAATTTTATAAGCTCACAGATGTTAAGTGCTGGCTAAGGCTCTACAAGCAGAAAAGGCAAACTTACGGCTAGGTAAGTATGTATGTTTTTGAGAATCAATTGCTGGCCTTTCCAAAATAGAGGGGCCCAATGTGGTCAACCTTGCCACCCCAAGGTCATTTGGTCTCCTTGAATAATGGTGTCATAGTGGGGGCTCAGCTTTGGTCTATGTTGCTGACAGGTTGGACATTCAGAGACAATAATAGCTGGGTTTGTGGAAGTTTATGCTGTTGGACATACATACAGCCTCCATCTCTGCTACCACGACCACTCCATTCACATGCCCATTATGATACCTCTGGTGTGGCTAATGAGAAAGGCCAGTAAGGTCAACTGATCAAGTCATTTCATCAACTTGGTTTGCAGTACCTATCTGTAGTAAATGACTTCTGGTGAACATTAAAATATTTTCATACTTTTATCCGCTCCCATACGTCTATCCACATGCCTCTTCCGTAGACCTCACTGTCTTCAGTTTTCTAGTGCTTGTTTTTCCAGGCCCCAGATTAGAAGGCCAGGCCATTGACCACTGCCCATTAATCTATGTATTCTCACCTCAGTTCCCTTCTCCCTCTTCACAAAGTAGATAACCAGGGTGCTCCAATCGGAGCTCTTACCATCAAGATTTCTATCTTCATTGCAAAAGATTAATAGTGGATATAGAATGAGGTTTGGGGGATTCATTCCCTAGGTTCTCTCTTTGATGGGCATTGTGTTGATAGTGACTGCCCCTCTACGAAAAGTCACAGATCTCTCTTAGAAATCCAGTTGCTGCTATCTCTGCATTGTAATAATTACTCTCTCTGCCTGCCTTTCAGGCCTAGGGGTAGTAATGGCTTCCTACTGTTTCAAGCCTTATGATGTATTATTGTATCAAGTTGGTTGCTGTTAATTGTCTTCATTTCCTTGTTTTAGTATATTATCTGTTTTTTCCATAACCTGACTAATATATCTAATAAGTAAGATGCAAAATGATAATAAATGGCTTACTTGAATTATTTGGACCTGTATAAAAATATTCTTAGAATAAAGAAAAAAGAAATTATTTTGTTTTCCAGTATGGATATTAACAAAAATAATAGTAATATGACAATTACCATTTATCACTGTTTAGTATGTGTCTGTATATCTATTTCATGTTTATCATCACATTATTATATTAACTTACTCATTCAATGACTATTTGAGTGCCTACAATGTGCCAGCAATTCAGCAAATTTTGTGGGAGTTACAGAGGTCAGTCAGTCATTCAACCCTGTTGTAATGAATTCTATGGTACACCGCCTAGACTTTCAGACCAACTTTAGGACTGAAAAACTTCATTGCTCCAGTTGCTATTATACTATTGGCAACTGCTATTTAGCAGCCAAGACTCTCACTGAAAACTGTTCTTGCCTGAAAAGAGCTAGCTCGCCCAAGGTCATCCCATGTTTGCAGAATAAGCCTACATCCAAAGAGGGATTGATTTCTGGAGTATAAATGTGTGGCTATCTTTCCCAAAATTTAGATAACTCTGAATGGTCATCCCAGTTCAAGTGCTCGCTTCATGATGAGCTGAAACTTTTGCTGCAACTGTACGGCAATTAAAGTCTTCCCTCCTATTATTCCTACTTCTTTCACTTCTTCACAGGTATGAAAACACCGTCTAATAAACTTATTGCATACAGGTCTCCACCTCAAAGTCTACTTTCTAAGAAAACCAATCTGCAATTTCTGCCCTTGAGAAGCTTATAACTTAGGTAGAAAAACTTTATTTTGGGGTTTATTTCTATGAAGAAAATGAGCAGTGATGTTTCAAAAAGAATGCATACACGTGGTATGCAATGTCTCAGAATGCGATTATACTTGATTTCAACATGTATGCAGGAAGGCCTCATATTTACCATATAAATATCAGACAACCTGAGTTATGAATATATATAATATAGTATCTCTCTTGAAGAGTTTACAGTAATTGAAATAGGCCATTTTGGGGACAGGGCAACAATGTGGCTATACTATGTTCTATTTATGTAGGGTGACAGCATGCATATTGTACCCTAATATTCTTTTCTGTCAATATTCCTGGGGGTCTCTGACTTTAAACCTATACAGTGGCTTCCTTCTGTGGATTATTTTACTAACCAGCTCTCCCCAATTTTGTTTCTCAGGCCCCAACCACTGCTAAGTGACAGCTTTGGCGACAGCAAGCAATAGACAACCACGAGGAAAAGGCCTACATCCGTGAAGAGAAAGATCTACCTATAACTATTCCACACATACAAAATACTGGTAGAAATGGCTAAGCCTTCAACTACAAGTAGCATTAACATTGGCAAGAAGTGGTTATTGGAGGGAATTATAGATGAAAAAAAAAAACAAAGCAATATACAAAGCAAGAAGCGTTATGAAATAAGGTTTTTAACTTTTGGAATGGTGTGAAAAGGCACCTAAATTTTGACATTTACCAAATACAGAGACATTAATCAATGTACATGTTATAGTTCTGAAGGCTGCGATCAGTGCTTAGGTGGTCATTTTCTATAAGTCAGTAGGGTTTCCAAAATGCGGCTCACAGGGAACTTGAGTTCTAAGGAATCATCTCACCGGCCACCACTGAAATATTAGTATTTACAAAGATACTCCCATCTAGGATTAAAATAATGTACACATGGGGTTGACAGTGTTTCATAGCAAAAACATATACAATAACTTGATAAAAATAAGATAAATTATTGAAAAGTTATAAAAATTGAAAATTTCTTTTGCAATTTACCTAAAGTTTAAATATTTTTAAAAGCATGAAGTCTATAGATGTCAAGTGACTTTTCCATTGTTGCCTAAAGGTATATTCTTGAGAGTTGCAATGCATTCTTTGTTTCAAATGTGTATGACAACAGATAAGAGTGATATCAAACTGAATAATTTATTAAGTAAATTTACACATAGCCATTAGCAGTAACTCTAATGAGGGTGCTTACAGAGACCTTCAAACTTTGCTCCTAATTTTAACTTTGAACTTGAACTCTGAATGATGCAAATTTCATATGTTTATCAGGAGATTCAGATACCACATTAAAAAATCTTAGGAAGATTCACACAATTGAGAAGACATCCAGTATTTCCTTCTCTATGAAATGTACATGGACGTAAAATGTTTGGTAGCATGTTTACAACAAAAATTAATCCAGATCATTTTTCTAAAACTACATCTCAAATCTCCAAACTTTAGTACGTAAATTTTTCCCATAAAAGGAACTCAAGAAATATATAATAAATATGTATAGCTTATGACTATTTGCCCATATACATATATGTCTGTTTTCTCCACACGATATTCCTGAGAGGTACAGAAATAATTATTGCTAATTTTCTCAATTTGAGAGGGAATTAAGACCAAAGAGTTTGGATGATTATCTTATATGTATATGAATAACTCACTGTTAGAACCAGCATTGCAGGTAGGTTATTCAATCCACATCCAATGCTCTTATGTACAATAAGGATGTAGTATATGATTCAAAATACTTTAAAACACTTTACAACAGAAGCTACATATAAATGAAAATCTTTATTCCAGAAATAAATACCAATAATATAATAAATATGCATGAAGTCATAAGTTAATCTATATCCTGTGGACAAGCATTTACTGTAGATCTATTTTTCTTTTATTGAGACAGGGTCTCACTCCATCACCCACACTGGAGTGCAATGGTGCAATCTTGGCTCACTGCAACCTCTACCTCCTGGGCTGAAGTGATCCTGCCACCTGGCCTCCCAAGTAGCTGGGACCATAGATATATCCCACTACACCCAGCTAATTTGTAGATCTAAATTTCATTACAACAAAGTCAAAAAGAGTTACATAAATTGTATCATCTGAGAAATAGAAATCAAATCAGGTAATGTAATACCATGTTATACCATGTTAAAAACTCTTCCAATGGCTCTTTTTATTGCATTTATAGATACTTCAAACTTTACATCCTAGCCTGCAAGGTCCAACATAATCTGGCTTCCGTAATTTTTCTGCCTTCACCAACTATTACTTTCCCTGTTGTGAACTACACTCTGTTCTTTCTGTTTGTTCCTTCAACATGCCAATCTCACTCCTACCTTCAGGTCTTTGGACCCACTATTGAATCCACTAACAATACTACTCACCCACTTCTTAACATGACTATGCAGACCTCAGGTCAAAAGTCCCAGGTTCCCATTATTCAGGTCTCCTTGCAATCCTATCTGATCATCTTAGCTAAATTAGTCATTTTCCCAGCTATCCCCTGTTTAATTACTACAGTCTGCTCTCTTTGTAGTACTTAGCTCTTTGTGAAATATTCATGATATCCACATTTTTGTTTACTTCTGTACTTTCAATTAGAATGAAAATTCTGAGTCAGAAATTCACATATCTTTACTTACCCACTATTACGTCTTGAGCACCAAGGAAAGTGCCAATTGGACACTTAAGTTTTAAATGAATAAATTTAAAGTCATTGAAAGGGACAGCTTCTTCTTTAATCTTAAAACAATTGAAAATCATGAATTATTTTAAAACTTTTAAAACATCATGCACTATGGCTTTAGCATCTCCCTTCTAGAATAAGCAGCATTAACCAGTGAGATGGGGTAGAATGAAGAGAATAAAGCTAACATAATGGAAGATCAACAAAATAGACTCCTCTGAAGAAGATCAACATGCAATGTACACAGAGAAAAGAAAATCAGTAAGATTGGTGTTACCAATCAAAGTAAAAGGAAATTTTTAAAAAGCAGGTCATGAATACTGTAAATGCCTGAAAAGTATTCATTGAATTTTTTTAATAAACATGCTACTAGTGACCTTGGAAGAAGCAAATTCAGTGAAGTGGTAGTGATAACGAGAATATGATCGCAGTGTATTAATGAGAAAATATAACAAGGAATTTCAACATAAAAAATAGATGACATGGTTTTGTGATGGACATTTTTAGAGTCTATTACGACTTACCTGATTTGATCACTTAAAGAATCCAAATTTAGCTCTATTCAAGAGTCTGTTTCAGAGGAGAACTGCTTTGTGACTAATTGAATATTTGTAAATAAGTTGAACATTTTCCCACCAGTCAAGCTTTTAAATATTTAAATATTGTACCCCTTAAATATTCCCTTCTATGGACAAAATATTTATAGAGTCTCCAACCATTCTCACTTATGAGCTAATTTTCGATACTTCGTTTACATCCTTATTATCCTTGACCACTCTAGTTTGTCAATATCATCTTACAGTGTAATTTCTGGAAATATTTAAGGGTATCACTTGCTTTCTCAATTACTTGTAATAATTCCCCTTTGCCCTATTCATTCTGATTTTAAGACCTTCAACACTGACTTTTGCAAATATTCTTGGGCATTCTCTCCCATTCCCTCTCATATTTATAATACACACACTAGATCAGGGGTCAGCAAACTTTTTCGGTAAAGGGTCAGATAGTAAACATCTTTTGCTTTGCAGACTATATAGTCTCTGTTGCAACTACTCAATATGTCATATACAATACAATACAGACAAAACCTATATAACAGATAATCAATTAATGAATGTCCATGGCTGTATTCCGGAAAAACTTTATTGAAGAAAACAACAGGCCAAAGGCTTCAGTTGGCCCTAAGCCATAGTTTGTCTAACTCTGGTCTAGATAGACAAAATGCCTTGATATTTTTGGGGGGCTTCTAAGTCAGTTCTATGCTTTTGTTGATACTCTTTACTATTCCACCTGGTTGGTTAAAATAAAGGCTATGCTAATATAGCCGACAGATTCTAAAATACGTGAGAGAAAAAGCTTTTTTATTTTTTAGTTCTTGCATATCAGTCCTTGCCTAAGTGGACCAGATTGTCTCATAGCTCTGTTCCGCAAGATCATTCAGTAACTAGGCTTCCTCTTGCTAACGGTAGCAAGTAATTGTCAACCCATAGTGACACACTAGAACTAATATTTTGTCTCTTTATAATCAGTTCTGCTAGAGATATAGGCTCATGTACCTTTGTTTTAGCTTCAAAAATACTGAAAGATGGCTTTGTCAAATGTTTTAACCATATAAAACTTGGGAATCTATATTCCCATTCTGCTTAGTATTTTCATAGCCATTAAGCCAGGGATGCATGCTTTAGACTTTTCTTATAGTAATTTCATTTTTCTGGTACTAATTTGGATATAAGGGAAAGTAGTGTGTGTTAACAAATAGACTAAATATATATATAACCACCCAACATATTAAAATTTAATTTCCCATATGATATGGTTGGGCTTTGTGTCCCCAGCCAGATCTCACCCTGAATTGTTATATTCCCCACTTGTCAAGGTCAGTACCAGGTGGAGGTAATTGGATCATGGGGGCAGTTTCTGCCATGCTGTTCTCATGTTAATGAGTGAGTTCTCATGAGATATGATGGTTTTATAAGCATCTGACATTTCTCCTGCTTGTACTCACTCTGTCTTATCGTCCTGTGAAGAAGGTGCCTGCTTTTCCTTTGCCTTCCATCATGATTGTGAGTTTCCTGAGGCTTCCCAAGCAATGTGGAACTGTGAGTTAATTAAGCTTCTTTCCTTTATAAACTACCCAGTCTCGGGCAGTTTTTTTATAGCAGCGTGATAACAGACTAATACACCATGGATTTAACAGTTTAGAGTGGTTCTAGGTTGCTGGAATACTCTGCTTCACAGTCATTCAGGGACCCAGGATGATAGCAGCTCTACCATAGTCAACATACATCTTCCAAGTACAGCTTGGTGGTTGCCATAAGAATGTTATATGAAAAAAATAATAAGAAAGGAGCTTATCTAAAAATGTTAGTAGTACAGCACAACATTTTCTCTCATGTTCTGTTGGCTCTAACTCTGTCAGATAACCATATCAAACTGCAAGGGACACTGAGAAATTAGTTATATGCCCAAAACAATAAGAACGATTTATGGTAAATGGCCAATAATTTCTGTATGCCATCTATCAAAATGCTACAGTATTACTTCGTTCATGATTTCTTCTCTTAGTTCCCTTTCTCTTTTGCATGAATCACCATACTGTTTTATTCATATACCTTCCCAACACACTTTCTGTACCTGATCTGCAGATACTGGCTTGCCTAAATTTGATGATTATCAAAAGCAGGCACTCTGGAAGTATGCCTTACAGATGTTGTACAGATACGTGCAAATGTAGCATTAGGCCTGGTGGCAAGGGAGAGCAGAAGGGTAAATTGGGCCTTGGGTGTACTCTTCTGTATATCACTTATTTCCAGCATAAGGCATTTTAAGAAAAATGGAGTCTCAATGGATGGTGAAATAGTTTAAATTACTCTTTATCATCTCCCACTTCTCTTGAACTTCATCGAAATCATAGACTCTTACTATCAACCTACAGTAAACTCTTCTTGGGGTAGCCATCTAATTTATAATTCTCCTTTTCCCTGAAACAACCTCATAACAGAAAGAAAATCAGTACAAGTAATTAAGTGAACTAATATGTAACCATAGCTGACTGATCCATAGACCAAATACAATTCTCTTCATGATATTTAAAGACTTTTAAACTAAGACTGAGAGCATTCAGAGCCAAATCATGTCAATGTCAAAATTTGAGGCAGAACATTGACAATTTTCTGCTGCTAGAGTCCCACATCCACCAGAATTGCAGCCTTTCCTGAGTCTTGGCTGTAAAAATCATTCTTCAAAACTGTGAGAAACAACAGTACCCTTTCAGTGTACTTGACGATTTGCTAAAACACTAGAATTAGCTTCCTGCGCTTGTCACTAAAAGAAACTTGTTATTCTCCTGTCAGTATTAGAAGATTTTTACTTTGTCAGTGTAGAGGGAAGTACAATAGTACTTGGATCATTATTTTTTATCTTAAGTATATGTTGATATTATGCCACATGCCACAAGCTAGTAGCCTAGTCATTTCATCTTGTTCTTGAATTAAATAAAGCCCTTTTGATTTTAACTGTCTTTTTAACTTTTATTTTAGGTTCAGGGGTACATGGGCAGGTTCGTTTTGTAGGTAAACTTGTGTCACAAGGGGTTTATTGTACAGATTATTTTGTCACCCAGGTCCTAAGACTAGTAAAGAATAATTACATTTTTTGTTACTCTTCCTCCTCCCGCCCTCCACTCTCAAAGAGGCCCCAGTGTCTTGTTTGCCTCTGTGTGTCCATATGATATCATCATTTAGTCCCCACCTAGAAGTGAGAAGATGAAATATTTGTTTTTCTCTTCCTGCATTAGTTCACTGAGGATAATGGCTTCCAGCACCATCCATGTTCCTGCAAAGGGCATGTTCTCATTTTTTCTTACGGCTGCATCATATTCCATGGTGTATGCGTACCACATTTTTAAAATCCAGTCTACTATTGATGGGCATTTAGGTTGAATCCATGTCTTTGCTATTGTGAGTAGTGCTGTGATGAACATACATGTGCATGTGTCTTTAGGATAGAATGATTTATATTCCTCTGGGTATATGCCCAGTAATGGGATTGCTGGGTCAAATGGTAGTTTTGTTTTTAGTTCTTTGAGGAATCACCATACTGCTTTCCACAATGGTTGAACTAATTTACAACCCCAACAACAGTGTGTAAGCATTCCTTTTCTGCACAACCTCACCAGCATCTGTTATTTTTTGATATTTTAATAATAGCCATTTTGACTGATGTGAGATTGCATCTCATCGTGGTTTTGATTTGCATTTCTCTAATGATCAGTGATACTGAGCTTTTTGTCATGTCTTTGTTGGTTGCATGCATGTCTTCTTTTCAGAAGTGTCTGTTGGAGCCCTTTGCCGACATTTTATTTTTTTGTAATGTACATTTGTTTGAGTTCCTTATAAATGATGGATAGTCGACCTTTGTTCTATGCACAGCTTGTCACAATGTTCTCTCATTCTGTAGGTTGTCTGTTTACTTTGTCGATAGTTTTTTTTGTTGTTGTTTTTCAGAAGCTCTTTAATTATATCTCATTTGTCAATTTTTGCTTTTGTTACAATTGCTTTTGGCATCTTCATTATGAAATCTTTGCCAGTCCTTAGACTGGAAATACAGAATGGTATTGTCTAGGTTGCCTTCTAAGTTACTGTAGTTTGGGGTACAACCTTTAAGTCTTTAATTATCTTGAGTTGATTTTTGTGTATGGTGTAAGGAAGAGGTCCAGTTTCAGTCTTCTGCATATGAATAGTCTGTTAACTCAGCACCATTTATTGAATAGAGAGTCCTTTTCCCACTGCTTATTTTTTGTCAGCTTTGTCAAATATCAGATGGTTGTAGCTGTGTGACATTAGTTTTGTGCTCTATTTTCTATTCTATTGTTTTTGTATTATTACTATACTGTTTTGGTTATCATAGTGCTAGTATAGTGTGAAGCCTTTCACATTTTTCTTTTTGCTTAGAATTTTGAGCTGTTTTTGGGTTTCATATAAATTTTAAAATAGTTTTTTTGTAGTTCAGTAAAAATATCATTTCTAGCTTTGTACAAATAACATCTAATCTGTAAATTGCTTTGGGCAGTATGGCCATTCTAATGATATTGTTTCTTCCTATCCATGAGCACGAAATGTTTTTCCATTTATTTGAATAATTTGGGATTACCTTGAGCAGGGTTTGTAATCTCATTGTAGAAATCTTTTATTCCCCATGTTAGCTGTATTCCTAGGTCTTTTTTTTTTTTTTTTCATTTTGTGGCAATTGTGAATGGGATTATATTCCTAATTTGGCTCTCAGCTTAACTGTTGTTGGTGTGTATGAAAGTTATTGATTTTTGTACATAGATTTTGTATCCTGAAATATTAATGAAGTTGTTTATCAGATTAAAGAGCTTTTGGGTTGAGACTATGAGGTTTTCTAGATAATAGAATCATGCCATCTTCTAACAGGGATGGTTTGATGTCCTCCCTTTCTATTTGGATGCCCTTTATTTCTTTATCTTGCCTGATTGGCCTGGCAAGTTACTCCAATACTATATTGAATAGGAGTGATGAGAGAGGGTATCCTTGTCTTATAACAGTCTTCTAGGGGGATGTTTCCAGTTTTTTTTCTTTCAGTATGGAAAATCAGAGCTGGCTGTGAGTTTGTCATAGATAGCTCTCATTGTTTTGAGGTACGCTCCTTTAAAACCTAGTTTGTTGAAAGTTTTTTAAAAAAAGAATGTTGAATTTTAGCAAAATTACTGATTCAATTTCAAAGCTCATTATTGTTCTGTTCAGGGAATCAACTTCTTCCTGGTTCTGTCTTAGAAGGGTGAATGAATCCAGGAATTCATCTGCCTCTTATAGATTTTCTAGTTCTTATGCATAAATGTGTTTGTAGCAGTTTCTAATGGTTATTTTTATTTCTGTGGGTTCAGTGGTAACATCCAGTTTGTCATTTCATTTTTTTTTTCAGACAACATTTGTTCTTTTCACCCAGGTTGGAGTGTAATGGCATGATCTTGGTTCACCACAACCTCCGCCTCCTGGGTTCAAGAGATTCTCCTGTCTCAGCCTCCCGAGTAGTTGAAATTACAGGCATTCGCCACCATGCCTGGCTAATTTTGTATTTTTTAGTAGAGAGGGGGTTTCTCTATGTTGGTCAGGCTGGTCTGCAACTCCCGACCTCAGGTGATCTGCCCACATCAGCCTCCCAAAGTGCTGGGATTACAGGCATGAGCCACCGTGCCCAGCCCCAAAATGATTAATGAAAGAGCAGAAATAAAATAGAAAAAAATGTGTAATAGTAAGAATCAAATAAGCCAAAGGGTTTTCTCTCAAAATAATATTAAAATAGATAAAACTCAGTCAAAAGGGATGAAAAAGGAAGCACAGAAAGCAACATTGTGAATCAAAAATAAGATGAAAATTAAAACAGGGAAAGTATTTGAAAAAAATACATAATATTTATTTTAAACAATTGTATGCCAATACATATGTAAAGTTGGATAAAATGGAATTTCTTTTTAGAAAATTAGAATTTTCCATGACTTATTCAAGATTAGATGAAATATCTGAATTAACTTAAAGTTCCGTCAAAGAATAGAAAAGTTGGAATATCCTGAATAAAATTTACAAGGTAGCATAACTTTTATTACCAGAGAAGAATTGCCAAATAAAATAAAAACCAATGACACTTATGAATGTAGACACAAAATCCCTAAATAATGTAAAAAAACCAAATTCACACACACACACATACACACACACACCCATCTACAAATTAGATTTATTAATAGAATAATACAGAGATGATTTTAACATTAAATGTGTTGATGTAAGATTTACCAAACTGGGTTATAAGGGTGCTTTTTCCACTTGATAAAGCCTATCTAGAAAGAAAAATACACTTGATATCACACATAATTAGGACGATAATATGGAATTAGTTGCATGAAAAACTATGTTAATACCTGGGTCGCGATGTGATTATTAATTGTACCTTGTGATAGGGAGAACAGCACCCCACGAAAGGTTCACACCCTCATTACCAGAATTTGTGAATATGTTACATTACATAGCAAAGGAAAATTAAGGTTGCAGATAAAATTAAGATGGTTAGTCAGTGGCCTTTTTAAATAGAGAGATAATCCTAGATTGTCCAGGTGGGGTAGATAATAAAAAAAAAATTCATCCTAAAATGATGTATAAATTCGATTCCATTGTAATTATAATTCCAACAGAGTTTTAAGTGTCCTTAAAATTGAAAGAGGGAAGCAGAAAAAGTTAATTTGAAATAATTTAAAAATTTAGATGTAAGAGCTGAATCCATAAACTTCTTAGAAGAAAATTTGGTGGAAAATCTCCTTAACATTGGTCTTGGCAATTATTTTTTAGATATTACACCAAAAACACAGGCAATAAAAGCAAAAAGAAACAAGCAGAACTATGTCAAACTAAATACCTCTGCCTAACAAAGGAAACAATCAACAAAATAAAAATGCGTCCTATGAAATGGGAGGAAATAGTTGCAAACCTTATATCTGACAAAGGGTTAATATTTAAAATATATAGGGAACTAAATGGCAAAAGAAATCCCTTAAAATACAAAAAAAAAAAAAAGCACCAAATGACCCAATTAAAAATAAGTAAAAGATTCAGTTGGAAATTTTCCCAAAAAAACTTGCAATGGCCAACAGGTATGTGAAAAGATGCTTGACATTATTTATCATCAGGGCAATGCAAATCAAAATCATACCTTTTAGGATGGCAATTATCAAAAACCTGAGATAACAAGTGATGGTGAGAGTGTGGAGAAAAGGAAACCCTTGTACACTGTTAATTAGAATGTAAATTAGTACAGCCAGTATGGAAAATAGTATGGAGGTTTCTCAAAAAAAATAAAAATAGACCTACCATAAAATCGAAAAGTCCCATATCTGGTAATATTTCCAAAGGAAATGAGATCAGTATCCTGAAGAGATATTTGCACTCCAATGATCTCAGATATAAAATGTAAACAATGTAAATGTCCCTCAATAGGTGAATGAATAAAGAAAATATTAGAGATATACATAGAGATACAGATGAATATTTTTCAACCAATAAAAAAGAAATTCTGTAAATTGTAATAACATCAATGAACCCAGACAATATTATATTAATTGAAATAAGTCAACTACAGAGAGACAGATACTATGTGATCTCACTCGTACGTGGAATCTAAAAACTTTGAACTAAGAAGCAAAGAATAGAATCATGGTTGCCAGGGTCTGGAGATGGAGAAATAATGGGGAGATGTTAGTCAATGAGTACCAACTTTCCATTGTAAGAGAATAAGATGTGGGGATCTAATGCCAAGCATGGTGACTATAATTAATTACATTGCATTGTTTACTTGAAATTTGATAGTGTAACTGAAGCACTGACTCCATTTTGAAAGGAAATTGCTATGCTTTCTTTTATAGTGTCTTACTGTGCTTGCTTAAGGATTCTAGGAACTAATTGTGAGATAAAACCAAGACTGTGAAATATTCTCCCCAGGGGAAAAAAAAAAAGTGCTGAACAGTTCATCTTCAATCTTGGTGCAGTTTAGATGACACCAGCTAGACATCTAGATAGCCCATTCCTCAAGATAATCATCAGAACCAGACATGCTGAACTGCATAGCTAACTCCTACACATAGTTTACCAAGCCTCTTCCCCTTTAAATCCCCTTTTGCAAATCTGAGAAAATTGAAATATCTTCGCAAAGAAAGTCCACCATCTCCTTGGGATGCCGGCTCCTCAATAAACCTACGTTTCTTCCCACCCACCAATGCTTGCCTCTCTAATTTTGCTTTTGGGACGTGAGCCCCTAAACTTGAGACTGGTTACAAGAAGAAAGCAGATTTTAAGGGACCTCATCCCCGATCACACACACACAAAATGTTAATTATGGACTGTGATGAATGTGCTAATTTGATTTTGGTATATATATATTCAAGTCGTCATGCTGTTACCGTGAAAAAACACAGTCTGTATTTGTCAATTATATGTCAATAAATCAGGGAGGGGGAAACAGAAGGGAGAAACTGAGTACATTCAAGAAAACAGAAATCACTATTCAAAATAAAGGTAATTTAATGAGAAAATTTGTAAAATAAGGGATGAAAGAGTTACAAGACAAGCGGGGTACAGTGAATAAGCCAAGAGATTAGCTACAACAGAAAACCACTTGCACCCCAACTTTATGGCTGAGAGAATGGAGGCATCAAGAAGAAAAGTGAATTGCCTGAGTTCTCATAGATCGTACATGGTGGGAACATACTGAATACCAGGCAAATTGGCTCCAGAATTTGTGTTCTTACCATAATATAGATTCTCTCCAAAGAGAAACTTTGGTAGGTAGGAAAACCAACCTAAGTAATCTTTTACAAATGAAAAGTAATAGATAATAAGATTAAAAATTCATCAAACAGAGATGGATAAGTGGTAGAAAAAACAGTCTTGAATTGCTGGCACCCTCCCTCTTCCATGCCTCAGCAGCAGCAGAGGAGTGCAGAGATCCTTTCTGTGCTTTGGGGAGAGGAAGAGTGCGGCAATTATGAGACACTGAACTCAGTGCTGCCCTGAGTCAAACCCAGTCGAACCGAGTCAAACTCAGCTGACGTCTGCTCACAGAAGGAATATTTAAACCAGCCCTAGCCAAAAAAGAATTGCTCATTCCAGCGATCAGAACTTGAGTTCCTGGAAGCCTTGCCACTGTGAGCTAAAGCGCTTTTAGGGCTTTGAATAAACTCGATAGGCAGCTGAGGCCACAAAGACCGCAACATTTAGGTGAATTCTACTGGTGAGATAGTCCCAGGGCCAGTGGCTTTGGGTGGCACATAATCTACTGGGACACCAGCAGAGAGGCTAAGGGAATCCTGGCATCAGGCCACTCGTAACCACAGGCTGCATAGATCCTGGTTTCAAGATACCCTTTCCCCCTGACTGAGGAAAGGTGAGTGAAGAGTGATGAGTCATTTGTTTTGTCTCTTGGTTACTAGCTTAGGCCCAGCAGGCTAGGGCACAGAACAGAGTCACAAGGCCCCCTTTTCAGGTCCTAGTTTCCAGATGACATTTCTAGACATACTGTGGGCCAGAAGGGAACCTGATGCCTGTTGGGGGAAACAGCAAAGGAGAAAGGACTTATAGAGTGCCTACATAAATTGGTTATGAGTAACGTATAAACTGGGAACAACGAACTGCGGCAAACTGCAGGAGGCCTCTGAGGAGGCAAACTGCTCCATGCCTCATGCTCTGGTGCAGGGTGACCTCGGCTCTGTTACCATTAACGTTGTGCTCAAGGACGTAAAACCCCTTCACAGCAGTAAGACGTAACCAGACTTGTAGGCTCCTTGTAAGGCCCGCGTTCCACCAGCTGCACATAGATAATAGGCTGAAGATAACCACATGATCTTGTTTTGTGAAACTCCCAAACCGCTGCTGTTATCAATGTTTAGAATGACACACCAGTTCCGGCTCACTGATTCACTCCATCATCACGTCACCGTCTCCCCACCATCACTCCACCTCTACCCTATAGATCAAAGTGATTGTAACAAATAAATTGTGTGAGAGATCAGAGCTCGGGGCCTTCACTGCCTCCACTACAAGTGATTGCCCCCAGTCCCACTTTTTGCATTCCTAATCTGTCTTTTTCTCATTCCTTTGTCACCACTGAACTTGGGGTACCCACGGGTGATGTGGGGGCTGGTTCCCTACAGATGCCTTGAAGGAGAAAAAACAGTCCTGGAAACATCACCTGCTAAATAAGGCCCTTGGGTCCTGAATAACCAGCAGTGATACCCAAGTGCTATGATGAGGATCTTGGGTGAGACAATGAGATTGCTGGCTTCAGGTGATACTAAGCACATTTTCAGCTGTGGTAGCTACAAGGCAAGACTACTTCTGCTTCAAAGGAGTGGAGGAAAATGTCAGGTGGAGTGACTCGCGCCAGTAATCACAGCACTTTGGAAGGCCAAAGAGGGTGGATCATCTGAGCTCAGGAGTTCAAGACCAGCATGACCAACATGGTGAAACCCCATCTCTACTAAAAATATAAAAATTAGCTGGATGTGGTGGTGCACACCTGTAATTACAGCTACTCAGGAGGCTGAGGCAGGAGAATTGCTTGAACACAGGAGGCGGAGGTTTCAGTGAGCCGAGATGGTACCACTGCACTCTGGCCAGGGTGACAGAGCGAAACTTTTTTAAAACAACAACAACAGCAACAAAAACACACAACCAGGAGTGGAGGAAAAATTGCAGAGGACTTTGTCTTGCACCTTAGGTACCAGCTCGGCCTGAGGGAATATAGCAACTAGTAGGCTCTTGAGGTCTCCACTTCCACATCTTGGATCTTAGATAGCAGACCCACAGTTAGTTTGAAGGATATCTTCACTGTACACACTATGTTAAAGTAAAAGGTTTTCTTCATTACTTTAAATATATTACACCTCTCTATCCTGGCCTATAAGGTTTCCAATAAAAATATGTGCTATAAAGGGGAAACTATGTGCTATAAATGGGGAAAAGCTAAATGTCTTTCCAGAATGTGACAAGGATGCCCACTTTCACCCTTGATATTCTACATAAGTACTGGAAGTCCTAGCTAGAGCAATGAGATAGAGAAAGAAATAATATTATCCAAAGAGGAAGGGAAGAAGTCAAATAATTCTGTTTGTAGATGATATAATTTTGTATTTGAAAAATCTTAAAGACTTTACCAAAAATCCATTAGAACTGACAAATTCAGTACAATTGCAGGATATTAAATCAACATACAAAAATCAAGAGCATTTCTATATGCCAGCAGTTAACAATCTGAAAAAGAATTTAAAAAGTGATCCCATTTAATGTAGTCCTAAATAAAATTAAATACCTAGAAACTAACTTTAAAAAGTGAAATATCTCTATAATGAAAACTATAGAACATTGATGAGAGAAATTGAAGAGAACATCAAAAAATAAAATTGTATTTCATGTTCATGGACTGGAAGAATCAATATTGTTAAAATGTCCATACTACCCAGAGTAATCTACATATTCAATGTATTCCTGTCAGAATACCAATGACATTCTTCACAGAAATAAAAGAAATATTAAAATTTATGTGGAACCACAAAAGGCCCAGAATAACCAAAGCTATCTTAAGCAAAAAGAACAAACTCAGACGAATCGTTTTATCTGACTTCAAATTAAACTACAGAGCTAAGGTCACCAAAACAGCATAGTACTGACAAACACACACATACACACACACACACACACACACACAAAGAAAAACCAAAAAACAACAACAACAACAACAACAAAACCAATGAAACAAAACAAAACAAAACCCAGACACATAGACCAATGGAACAGAATAGAGATCCCAGAAACATCCATATCCACATGCCTAAAGTGAACTCATTTTCAACAGAGATCCCAAGAATATACATATATATCAGTGAAAGGAAATAAATAGATAGATATGTGCATATAAATATATTTCAAATATACCTCTCCAGTAACAGCAAGACAATGAGATATCTAGGAATTAATATTTTAAAATAAAAATTGAAGTCCCTTATGGAGAAAATTACAGTTTATTGAGAAACATGAGAAGACAAGAATAAGTACAATACTCATGTTCTAGGATGAAAAGACTAAATATTATATACATGCCAGTTCTCCTCAAATTAAACCATATATTCAATCTCTAATTCCCAGTCAAAAACCCACCAGGTTTTCTCACAGACGGAAAAGCTGATCCACTCTTTCACGTGGAAGAGTAGGGCGGATTATTCATGGCATTACTCACATGTATTCTCAATTCTATCTGCTCCCTTGTCAGCTTTCTCAGTATAGATTGGAAAATCTGTCCTAGTCCACTTGTACTGTGATAACAAATACCTGAGACTGGGTAATTCTTAAGCAACAGAAATGTATTACTTACAATTCTGGAAGATGAAAGTCCAAGATTAAGGCAACAGTAGGATTGATGACTAGTGAGGGCCCAATCTTTGCTTCCAACATGGCCCCTTGTTGCTGCCTCATTTACACGAGACAAATGCTGTGTCCTCCCATGGCAGAAAGGATGAAAGAGCAAACGGATCTAATTAGTTCCCTCCAGACCTTTTATGGGGTTACTAATTTGCATTCATGAAGGCAAAGCCCTTGTAACTTAATGACGTGTGTCTCTGTGTGTGTGTGTGTGTGCCTATTTTTTTTTTAACTTTTATTTTAAGATCAGGGGAACATGTGCAGGATGTGCAGGTTTGTTACATAGGTGACCCTGTTTCATGGAGTTAGTTGTACAGATTATTACATCACCCAGGTATTAAGCCAAGTATCCATTAGTTATTTTTCCCGATCTTCCCCCTCTGAAAGACTCCACTTTTAAATACTACCATACAGGGATTTAAGTTTCAACATGAACTTTGGAGGCGACACAAACATTCAAACCATAACCTACACCTCTTCTTCGACTCCTTTGCTACAAGATTTAAATATGAGATCCTGTTTTGCCCAGTGATACATAAAGATCTGCCAGGGGCTTCTCAAAGGCCTTCAATTTCCTAATAAGACACTAGGTTGGAGCCACCCATTTCCCCTACAGTGCCTTCAAAGCGAACAACTTACTTAAAGGTGTGGCAGCCAACTTCCGCTATTGAGGCGAAGACCAAGTAAATTAAATGGACACCAGTTCTGACATTACTGTGATGTTGAAACAATGCAAGCAGCTATCTACCTGCAGCATAAGCAGAATTCTTGTTTTATGTGAAAAGTGTGCTTACATCTTATACACTTGAGTCTTTTGACACCTGCAGTTGAAATCTTTTGCAATTCATTAAAATAGTAAAGGCCAAAAATAGTCTAGACAAATTCAAGTAAGGAAATGGGATGCCTTTCCAACTGAAATTCGGACTTATTAGAAAGCTATAGCATTTATACAATGAGATACTCATGCAAAACTAGGGAAAAAGAGATAAATGGTAGGAAATGGTACATACAGAAATAGATCTACATATATACTTGGAAACTTGTATGTTATTATATCCTTCAAATCAACAGTAAAAGCAAGGATCATTCGATAATGGGTTTTTGATAATTGGCTACCTATATTTGAGAAGCAAATATTAGTTGAGTCACTATTCCATACCATATACGAAGATAAATTCTGAATGAATTAAAGACAAATAAGAAAAAAAAAAATACTGTGGAACTTGTGATCCCCCAAAATCTGAGACAGGTCTCAGTCAATTTAGGAAGTTTATTTTGCCAAATTTAAGGACACAGGCCCATGACACAGCGTCCAGAGGTCCTGATGACATGTGCCCAAGGTTGTTAAAGCACAACTTGGTTTTCTACACTTTAAGGAGACATGTGTCATCAATCAAAATAAGCTGAATGTTAGTTCGGGTCAGAAAAACAGGTCAATTCGAAGCTGGAAGGGCCTTCCAGGTTATAAGTAGAGGAGAGACAAATGATTGCATTCTTTTGAGTTTCTGATTAGCCTCTCCAAAGGAGGCAATCAGATATGCATTTATCTCAGTGAGCAGAGGGATGACTTTGAATAGAATGGGAGACAGGCTTGCCCTAAGCAGTCCCCAGCCTGACTTTTCCCGTTAGCTGGGTGATTTGGGGACCCAAAAATTATTTTCAGTTCACAAACTCTTAGATAAAAAAATATAGGATACTATCTGTATCTTTATTGCCTCACAGTACAGAAGAATTTATTAAACAAGAATCTAAGAACACAAGTTGTAAAAAGAAAAATTAATAAATTACACTATATTAAAATATGAGACTTGTTCATGCAAAAAATGTCATAACAAAATAACAAACCACAAATGAAGAGATTATGTTTGCAAATGATAAAAACAACTATTAGAAAAGTAACAGAAGAATTCGGAATAGCATTAAAAATGAAATCATTTTCAAAGACTTACTATTCAGAAAAATATAAATGAAACAATACTAAGATGTAATTTCATACCCATTGGGTTGGCAAAAATTAAAAGGTCTCAAAATAACAGTTGATGATAGAAATGTGAGGAAATAAAAACATTTTAATGAATAAAATACACATTTTAATGAGGCTGTATATTGATATAATAACTCTAGAGAACATTTTGCTGAAATCTAGTTATACTTGCGGAAGCATATGCCCTCCTTTCAGCATTTATATTCTTGGATATATGTCACAGAGAAAGTCTTGCGTTTACATTTAAGACATATTTAAGGATTTCATTCCACATCAACTACAATATCCAAATAAAGGGAGCAATCTAAAATGTCTGTCAATAGAGAAATGCTAAATTAATTGTGTTATAGGTATATACGGTAATAAAAATGAATGAATTAGGCTTACTTGAGTCAACACCAATAATTTTTAAAGTAATAATGTTGAGTGAATAGGAGTTTACAAAATTATCTACAAATACTAAGGCAGTTTTTAGTAATATAAGCTTTATACTTTTATTAGGCAGTATTAGTCTGTTCTTGCACTGCTATAAAGAAATACCTGAGACTGGGTAATTTATTAAAAAAAAATTTAATTGGCTCAACGTTACACAGGCTTTATAGGAGGCATGGCTGGGAAAGCTTCAGAAAACTTACAATTATGATGGAAGGCGAACAGGAAGCAGGCGTGTCCTACATGGGCAGAGCAGGAGGAAAACAGAGAGGTGAGGTGCCACACGCTTTTAAACAACCAGATCTTGGGATAACTCTCTATCAGGAGAACAGCACCAAGGGGGAAATCTGATCCCAGGATCTAATCACCTTTCACTAGGCTCCACCTCCAAATTTGACATGACATTTGGGTGGGGACACAGACCCAAACCATATCGTAGACTTACTAGTTTTTTTTTCCAGCTCATGTAAGTTTTTGATTCACACAAATAATACTATATATTGTATTTAAACACAAATAAATATGTAGTAAAATTACAAAAATTCACATTGGGACAATATACACATGCTCCATGGGGAAAATAAAAACTATTTGGGTTAGTGCTTCCTTCAATTTCTCTTAGATATTGGCTACAAATAAGGCAAAATTTTAATATCTTTTAAATCTGGATGGTGTCATATTTGTTTTCTATTTTTGTATGTATCTGAAATATTCGTGAATGAAAATGAAAAAGTAAAGACAAAATGAAATGGGTGAGATTTGTATAGTAAATAATGTCTGAAATGCAGATGTACTGGTAAATAAGCAAATTCATGTCATCAGAGTTTAATTTGGATTACTATTGGCATATTAATGTTTGTATATACACGACACTAAAACACCGAGTCAATTCAGTACACAAGATTGGCCAAGATAGGAGGGCAAAAACCTTAAAACTTTGTATTGGCTTGGAGAATTGAATGCTTGTTAAGTTGACTTGTTTATTTAGTCAAAATTATTAAAAGACTGCTTTCAAATAGGATATTATAGATTATAATAAATTATAAATAACATTTCCTAAGTAACCACATTAGAATAGCTTTGGAATAATTTTTCATTTTAAATAAGGGGTTTATCAATTGTCATTTTTATGAGGTAAAATAGTAAATAAATGAGCAGATTTTCCCCAGGCACGGTTGCTCATGCCTGTAATTCCAGCACTTTGGGAGGCCAGAGCAGGCGGATTATTTGAGGTCAGAATTTCGAGATCAGCCTGGCCAACACGGTGAAACCCTGTCTCTACTAAAACTACAAAAATTAGCATGGTGGCATGTGCCTGTATAATCCCAGCTATTTGTGTGGCTGAGGCAGGAGAATCACTTGAACCCAGGAGGCGGAAGCTGCACTGAGACAAGATTGCACACTGCACTCCAGCCTGGATAACAGGGTGAGACTCCATCTCAAAATAATAAAAATAATAAATAAATATATAAGCAGATTTCTTACCACATAAAATACTACTTTACAAAATGGTTAGCACAGTAAAAGCGTTCATTGAAAAGAAAACAAATGCAGGCAAATGCAGACAGATCTCATAAAATGATCAAGCACACTTGCAATCCCTAACCAAATTTAGGGTCCTAAAAGTTAAGTCATCCTATTAAACTTCAACCAATGAAACATCAGGGTAATGCCGGAAAATTTAGGAGGCGAATACTATGTTTTCATTTGCATTGATATTAACTATGATGTGACAGACTGAGAAAAATTAGGAAAGGGTCTGTTTTCCAATGAGTCACATTCCTGGAGGCCAACCAGAGGTGCTTCAGACTGGGGAATTCTTATGATTTCCCAGTCAGAGGGGACACGTATAAGTCACCATTGCTTTTAGAGATTTTCTACTTCTACTAATTCATTCTATACATTCTATCATTCTATCTAGTTAATTCTATCATTCATTTATTTATTCGTTAAATAGAAAACATTCCTTGGATGCCAATACTTGCTAATAAGTCAGACACAATCTCTTATGGATCAGTTATTTATTACCGCCTAAAGTACCAGACTTTAGTGGCTTAAAATACCAATATGTTTTCCGTACTTCTTATAGTTTCTTGGGGTCAGGAATTTCAGGAGCACGTGACTGTGCAGTTGTGGCTCCATGGTTCTCAACCAGGTGTCAATCAGAATTGCAGTCATCTGAAAGCTTGACCTTGAGTGGGGGATGTACTTTAAAGGTGGTTTACTCACATGGCTGGCAAGAACACGGTGCCTGAGAGCAGAAGGTTTTAGTTCCTCTCCATGGAGGACTCTACCTAAGGCTCTTCCTTGGTCTTCTAACATGGCAATTGGATTTTCCCAGAATGAATGATAAGAAACCAATGTGGAAGATGCAATCCTCTTTATGACAGTCTTGGAAGTCAATACTGCCCCTTTTGCTATATTCTCCTTGTTATACCAGGCCAACCCTGGTTCACTATGGGTGAGGACAACAGAGGAGCATAAATACAATAGGACAGGATAATCATGAGGCTATCTTGAAGATTGGTTTTTATAACTTTCTTCCAAATAGCTCACATCATGTTAATTCTAATACAGTATGATAAGTGTTATGCCATATTTTTAAAAATCCTTAGATTTGTTTATCTGGAAAGCAAATTGAACATTCCCAAATACCTTCTTCAAAGACGCAAGATGCAACAGACAGATAAAGTCTAAAATCACTGACCTTACAATTTTGTTTTAGGATAAATCCAGTGAATCTTAAAATTTGTAGTTTACAGATATTTCTATCATTCTGGCAAGAAAGAAGTTAAATTTTTAATATCAATCTTAGAAAAACGTCATTTGAGTTTGACTTTGAAGAAGTCAAACAGAATGCTTAAGGCAAGCCTATATATCAAAACCGGCAGATAGAAACAGGAATGTTGTCTTGGAATCAGATTGTAAACTTAACCTGATTTTCAGCTTTGCTTACTGAAAATAATATTCCAGTTTAAAACAGGTTTTATATTTGCTTTTTAGAAGATTAAGTTTATGACTGTTTAGAAAACAATTATTATTATTAACCCCCAAATGCTATCATATGCAAATACCTTGTTTTGAGTGTTAAATATACCCATTTCTCACAGAGGTCTCTTCTAATTGGATCAAACTACTCAAATAGATAAAAGGAAGAAAGGGGACCATAATGTAACCTATTTTATTCCCCTTGAAGTTAATAAGAGGGCTTGTGGTGCTGAGAATGGCAGATCTCAAGGATATAACCTAATTAGGTGAAGAAAGTTCAAATGGAAAAACAAGGGAATTATCAAATAGAAAAGAGCTTGACTATATTTCAAACCCAGCTAGAAAGATAGACTATGAAATTTAGAAGCCAAAATGCCAGGGTTTTGCTACAAATATAGAAAAGACTCTTTTAATGCTTTCATGGTCCTTTATAACAAATGAAATTTTTATATCAGATCTAAGTTAGCCCTACCTAACCTCTTGCTATTCAGTTTTTGTATCTGCTGTGAGCAACTGCTGGACTCCCAAGAGAGCTTTCAAGTAGGTTCCTACCTCTGACTTCCAGTATACAAGCATTTATTTTTCTATACAATGCAGAATGGTATTCTGATATTAGAACATTTGCTTTCAAAGCTTTGCCATTTGGTTATAGCCATAGCCCTAATATACTGTTTATAAGAACCTGTTAATTTGGTATGGGAGCCGCATTCCTATTTGCTTCTTTCTTTCCCATTTGGATTGAGTTCTTATCTTGTGACCTATATCTGTTACTCTGCACATATGCTAATGTACAGTTTGGTTTGGTTCTCCTGACATTTAACTTTTATTTCATTAAAGTAACTTTCATCACTGCTTGAACAATTCCTGTTAACATGACATACTAGGTTTTGTTTTCTTTTGTGTTGTTTTGTTTTTCAAGAACGCCGATTAGAGGCATTGCTAGCATACCTCTCCCAGTTGAAGGGACAGAATCAGGGGTAGAGATTCACACTGTGAACTTTTTAAGTGATAGAGAAACTGAACAGAAAAATTGAATGAATTCACAGACCCTTTGAAGGAAGCAGCAGGCTACAACCTACACTATGAGTCAGTTAAAGGGCTGTGAGTTTCCAGAGGGTAAGAGGGGAAGAGTTTGCTTCAAGGATATGCACACACCAGGGAGCCTGAAAATCCAGGCCACAGGGCAGAGCCTTAACCTTACCCAGCACAGGAACTGAGTTGGGGAGGGTCATGGAATATAAAAGTAGAAGTAGCAATGGGTAGATGCTTGTGTGTACTCCCAATCTCCAGTGTGGATTGAGGGAAGCCATTACTTCTTGTTCCTCACAGGGGATGATATGAAGGTCAGCCAAATAGTTCAGGCAATGGTTGCAGGTTCAAAAAAGACCCCAGCTGGGCTTCACAACATAACCTCTGGTGAGAACAAATCCCGTTGGCCAGGGGCAGGGACAGAGAAAGTGAAAAGTGAAAAGATCTTTCTGCTGGTGGGACATTGATTTCAGCAGAGGCACAGTTGTAGTGCTGGACTCATCAGGGAATGTCTGCAGCCCAAACCCAACAGTCAGATAGCCCTGGTGCATGCAAAGAGTCTTGGAGTAGGGGCTGCCTTTTCTTTCTCATTCACCACCACAGGCACTGTTGGGTCTTCTCCCATATGAGCTTGGTCTGGGTGCAACTATAGACGGTGTTTCTGGCACATGTCACGGTGACTGCAGCCTCACAGGAGGAGCACCACCCCAGGTTCAGACTTATATGAGAGACAGAGTCACAGTTCCTGTCTACTTGGAATATCAACATTCCTGCAGATAAAAGGAGGTACCTGTTTGATCTGAATTGCCAGACCAGAGGGATAAGAGTGTGTCTGATAGGTGGATAGCTTTTCTGATGACCCAGCAGGGTGCTGAGGTGGCTCCAACCCTTTACCCTGATAAGACCTCAGTGCAACTCACTGAGAGCTCCTCAAGCAACCTCTCTCAAGTCTGAGGCCTCTGTCCAGCATTGGGTATTACATTTACTGACCTGTCTTAGCCAGAACTGGTTTCTACACAGGGACATCCCCCATACTGACCTGAAGCCTGAACCACCAAACCAGTAAATAAAATACTGGGGGAAAATTAATTTAAAATTGCATGCCATGGAGGAATGAGATAAACCTCAAGAGACTGCTACCATTCCAACCCCATAGGAGACAGTGAACTTGCTCATACACCAAGCACATTGCTACTACAACCAACATACAAGAAATCTACCATACAAACAAACTCTGTAACCAAGGATGTCTTACAGAATCTTCACTCCTGAAAGCACCAAAAAACCAAATTAGGCTATAATTAACTGTAAACATCAAAGTCACCCCCATAAGGGGAAGATGATATTTTAAAAGCATGGTAAAATCAAACAAAAATTCAAGAATAATTAGAGGAAATATTGTACCCAAATGAGAAGTATCCAGAAAAGTAACTCTGGTAATATGACAAAATAGGGTTCTATAACAACCCCCAAAAGAGCACACTAGTTTGCCAGCAGTTAATCCAAATTAAGATAAAAATCTTTGAAATACCAGATAAAGAGTTCAGAACGTTGATTATTAAGCTACTCAAGGAGATACCAGAGAAAGATAAAAACCATAATAAGGAAATTAATAAAATCAGTTTATGAATGAAAAATTTGCTAGAGAGATAGATATTACAAAGAAAAACCAATCAGAACTTCTGGATATTAGAAAAACAAATTTAGAGAATTACAGAATACAGTGGAAAGTTTCAACAATAGACTAGAACAAGTAGAAGAAATAATTTCAGAGCTCAAAGACAGGGCTTTTAAATTAACCCATTCAGACAATAATAAAGAAATACAGATCAAAATAAATGACCAAAGTCTCTATGAAAGATAAAATTATGTAAAACGGCCAAACAACAATAATTGGTTTTCCTGAGAGAGAAGAGAAAATGGAAAGTCTGGAAAACTAATTTGAGGGTATAATTGAGGAAAACTTTCCTGGCCTGGCTAGAGATTTAAATATCCAAATGCAAGAAGCTCAAAGAACTCCTTGTGAAATCACTGCAAAAATTCTTCACCAAGGCATAAAGTCATCAAGCTATCAAAAGTCAACACCAAGGAAAGAATTCTGAGGGCAATAAGAAAAAAAGCATCAGGTAACCTATAAAGGGAAACCTATCAGACAAACAACAGACTTCTCAGCAGAAACCTTAAAAGCCAGAAGGGATTGGAGTCCTGTTTTCAGCCTCCTTAAACAGAATAACTGTTAACCAAGAAGATTTTATAATCTGAAATTTATATGCCCCTAACACTGGAGCTCCCAGATTCATAAAAAATTATGTCTAGATCTAAGAAATGGGATAGACAGCAACACAATAATAGTGGGAGATTTCAATACACCACTGACAGCACTAGACAGATAATGCAGACAGAAAGTCAACAATGAATCAATGAACTTACATACATGATAAAACAAAATGGACTTAACAGGTATTTACAGAACATCATACCCAAGTACTGAAGAACATACATTCTTTCCATTAGCACATGGAACATTCTCCAAGATAGACAATATCATAGGCCATAAAAAGTATCAGTAAATATTAAAAAATCAAAATCATATCAAGTATCTTCTCAGACTACAGTAAAAAAATAAAACTAGAAATAAAATATAAAGAAAACCCTCAAAACTATATAAATACATGGAAATTAAATAATCTGATCCTGAATAATTGCTGGGTTAAGAATAAAATCAACAAATGGGACCTAATCAAACTCCACAGCTTCTGCACAGCAAAAGAAACAGTCATTAGAGTGAATCGGCAACCAACAGAATGGGGAAAAATGTTTGCAGTCTACCCATCTGACAAAGGGCTGATATCCAGAATCTACAAAGAGCGGAAACAGATTTACAAGAAAAAACAAACAAGCCCATTCAAAAGTGGGTGAAGGATATGAACAGACACTTTACAAAAGAAGACATACATGAAGCCAACAAACATATGAAAAAATGCTCATCATCACTGGTCATTAGAGAAATGCAAATCAAAACTACACTGAGATACCATCTCACGCCAGTTAAAATGGCGATCATTAAAAAATCTGGAGACAACAGATACTGGAGAGGATGTGGAGAAATAGGAACACTTTTACACTGTTGGTGGGAGTGTAAATTAGTTCAACCATTGTGGAAGACAGTGTGGCGATTCCTCAAGGACCTAGAAATAGAAATTCCATTTGATCCAGCAATCCCATTACTGGGTATATATCCAAAGGACTGTAAATCATTCTACTATAAGGACACATGCACACGAATGTTCATTGCAGCACAGTTTACAATAGCAA
>PVKV010009302.1:22691-82136 GCA_004027835.1 Alouatta palliata | reverse complement strand
TTAGTTCAACCATTGTGGAAGACAGTGTGGCGATTCCTCAAGGACCTAGAAATAGAAATTCCATTTGACCCAGCAATCCCATTACTGGGTATATATCCAAAGGATTATAAATCATTCTACTATAAGGACACATGCACACGAATGTTCATTGCAGCACAGTTTACAATAGCAAAGACCTGGAACCAACTCAAATGCCCACTGATGATAGACTGGACAGGGAAAATGTGGCACATATACACCATGGAATATTATGCAGCCATCAAAAATGATGAGTTGGCTTCCTTTGTAGGGACATGGATGAACCTGGAAACTATCATTCTCAGCAAACTGACACAAGAACAGAAAATCAAACACTGCATATTCTCACTCACAGGCGGGTGTTGAACAATGCGAACACATGTACACAGGGAGGGGAGCATCTCACACTGGGGTCATTTGGGGGGAAAAAGGGGAGGGACAGCGGGGGGTGGGGAGTTGGGGAGGGATAGCATGGGGAGAAATGCCAGATATAGGTGATGGGGAGAAAGGCAGCAAGTCACACTGCCATGTGTGTACCTATGCAACAATCTTGCATGTTCTTCACATGTACCCCCGAACCTAAAATGCAATAAAAAATATATTTAAAAAAAAGAGAGAATTTTAAAAAAGGCTAAGTAAGTGATACATTTGGTGTAATTAGTGCATATGAAAGAAACAATAAGGCGACCAAAACTAAAAGAATGTGTGTGTGGGTGTGTGTGTGTGTCCACATGCATGCATGTGCATGTGTGTTGGCCACAACGCTGGGAAGGCGGAATGTAGGCAACATGTCAATGGAGGTAAAGGAACTTAAACAGGATGAAATTTTGTTGAAAGCACATCTTTCATAGGGAACAGCAAGCCGAAAGGCTCTGAAGTGAGACTCTGCTTGAATCTGTTTAGCAAGATAAGGGAGGGGGTGGGGTTTTCCTCATGTAGAAGTTTACCCGGTATTAATAAGGATTTTCACTTTAGTTTTAGTTTACTTTACTTTCATTTCTTATTTATTTATTTATTTATTTATTTGAGATGGAGTCTTTGTCTACCACCCAGGCTGTAGTGCAGTGGTGTGATTGTAGCTCAATTCAGCCTCGACCTCAAGCAATCCTCCCACCTCAGTCTCTGAGTAGCTGAGACCCCAGTCATGTACCGACACGCCTAATTATTGTTATTATTTGTAATTTTTGCAGAGACAGGGATCTCACTACGTTGTCTAGGCTGGTCTTGATCTCTTGGGGTTAAGTGATTCTCCTGCCTCAAGATGGGAAGCCAATTGGAAGGTTTGAGTGGAGGACTGACATTTTATATTTTTTATTTAGCAGAATCACTGCCTACTGTGCTGAGAATCAAAGGAAACAATGGGGTGGAAGAAGGAAAAGCTGACTGGAGTCAACTGGGAAAATATCATATAGCAGACTCCGCCAGTTTGGTCTCAAGATGAAGGGCTGGAGGTGGGAAGAGATGGGCAGATGTAGTAGGTGAGAGGATTTTCTAACAACCTGAATGTGTTCAGAGAAAGAAAAATCTTAGTCAAGGTTCAACACAGCCCTTTTTACAAATCAAACCTCAACTAGAAATGCAAATTTTGTTTCCAATTTTTATGAAAAATAAAAAGTGCATAGCAATCCCACTTCTGGGTGTATATGCACAGGAATTGAAATCAATATGTTGAAGAGATATCTGCACTTTCATGTTTATCACAGCTGTATTCAGAATACTAAAGATATGGAATCAATTTAAATGTCCATCAACAGATGGATGAATAAAGAAAATGTGCTATGTATACACGTTAGATCACCATTTGGCCTTTAAAAAGATGAAAATCCTGTCATTTGCAACAACATGAATAAACCTATCAGACAGCATGCTAAGTGAAATGAACCAGGTACAGAAAGACAAAGCACTACATGATCTCACTTACATATAAAATCAGAAAAAGTCAAACTCACAGAATATGAGACTAGAATGGAGGTTGCCAAGAGCTGTACAGTGGAGGCTGAGGTGGGGGGAATTGGGCTGGAGACGTTGGTAAAAGGGAACAAATTTTCAGTAAGACAGGACGAGTAAGTCTTTGAGCTCTATCACAGAGCATGGTGACTGTAGTTAATAGTAATGTAATATATATTTCACAATTACTAACAGGGTAGATTTTTAATGTTCTCACCACACAAAAAAATTAGTATGTCAGGTGATGGATATGTTAATAAGCCTACTTTAATCATTGCATAATGTATACATATATCAAAGTATCACACTGTACTCGTATCATCATTATTTTTCAAATAAATTTAGCAAATAAATTAGATGTGCCTTACTATATTAATTGCTCACTGAATATGTGCATGATCTTAAATTCTTTCCAACTGTGATTTCAATTATGTGACACCTGTCTTTTCTGCTAACTTGAGTATCCATCTTTTAATAAGATGTCATTCCGTAGTGTACTAGGATGGTATAGACTGTAGAGAACTGTCCAGCATGCAATAATGCTGTGTTCAATGAGGCTACCTCAAACCCTTCCAATCATAAGCAAAATGACATTTGAAAGTAGACTTGAGATCTCTTATGGATTGATCAATCTTTTCACTCTGTCTACTTGAGAGTATGTTGCTCTAGAAGTAAGGTTTAAGACTATGGGAAGATTGTTGACAACATAAATCATCATTTGTTTTAATCTCAGAAGCTGTGTATATGGGTATGGGGAAAAGAAGAAGGTGGCAGTATATGTGCCACAGATCATTTATTTAGGTGACTCCTGTCCACCAGAAGGGGGTGAACAATCTTTGTCCAATCTAATGGAAAATTATGCAATTGAAGAGCCATCAGGAAAAAGAGATCACACACATTTGAAATTCCTTCTAATGTTTGATGCTTGCTGCTCATGAAGCCTTCTTTTTGTTCACTCAGGGGCACTCAGTGCTCAGGGTCTAGAGATTGACTTTCTGTTGGTCTGTTCTTGGATTCTGATCTGTATAAGCGATTTCTCTGCCTCCATGGCAATGCCTTTACATTTTTCCCTCACTGTTGTACTTACCTTTCTTCTTTTTGAAAGCTTTAGCCCTTATTTCCTGCCTGTGCTTCCTAACCAGACACTTATTCTTTAATTTAACATGTTCAGAGAGCTGCCTTCCCTCTGTCTGAGAGGAAACTACTCAGTAGCGAGTCATATGTACTTTTCTAATTTTATATCTAAAAGCTTTAGGTGGTATTTGTTAAATGTTTCCTTTTATAATCAGTATTTCACATTGCTTTGCAGAAAAGTCCACAGATTGATTCATCTTCTACTTGAAAATTGTTCCTTCTTTGACTTTCTTGTTCTTATTTTCAGGTATTTTCCAAAGATCTGGGTTGGTTTCTTCTTTGCAAGTTTTCTCTTTTATTAAAAAAAAAAACAAAAAACAAAAAACAATTTCGTCTATTCTGAAAGCCTTCTTTAACACTCATCTTAATATAGATTAGAGATGCTTACATATGCCAATATAATATGCTGATGTTTAAGCAATCACCACAATGTATTTAAATTATGTTTCATTATGAATATTATCTATTTTCAGTAAAATTGCAGACAACAGAAGTCTGTTTCACTCCTACACTTGTAACATGTAAGCTCAGTACTCAGAGAATAGGTGATCAAATATTATAGAATTAATTAATTAATGTATGTCAATGCTATGCAGATGACATCCAAAGCTGTTCTTACCACTAGAATCCTCTCCTGTGTTCCATTCTCATATATTATTTATCTGTCCATATTATATGCTGTGTTCTAAAACAGTTCCATCATTTTTTTACCCAAACTAATTTCATTTTCATTCTTGAAATAAAAGTGACTCTAAGCCACAGTCACCCTCATAAACTTTAAAACCTCCCACATCCTCTTTACAAGCTCTTTGCAAGCCATTCTACATTCCATATCATATGCTCAAGCATGATTTCCTTGTCGTTTTTCTTGTACTTGCAAAGAAAGACTTTTGTATAGTGGAAAAGGTATTCATTTTGGTAAGAAGAATATACTATTTGGGCTTTCGTTTTCTAACAAAAGTACCTTTGAAACCTGGCAAGCCCCTTACTTATCTGAAGAGATCGGGCACGTTCATGGTGGTAGGGCCGCGTAGCCCCCCCTCCTTACTTGTCTATGGCTTGTTTTTTTCCTATAAAATTGAGATAATGATATTCTATGTTTTTTGAGGGGGAGAATTAATTATAATGTATGTAAAGCACTTAGAAAAGTGCTTACTGAGCACTTAGCATAGCTGTAATTATGATGTCTCTCTCATCATCTGACCAAGCTGAGCTATCCTTTAGTCCGCTTACTATATTGTACTTTGACACTCTCTGCTAATAGACATAGAGTGTTGCTGAGTCTCTACACATTTGTACAACTATCCACAAATAAACACAGATGTTTTTTTTAATTCTCCTTGCTCTTTTTTTAGAGCAGAGATCATCCATAAAGCTGTCTGTACTCTTATAGCTCTGTTCACTTCTAGTCACTTCTTCCCATTTCCTCTTGAATCTCTCAATCTGGAGTTTGCCTCTAGCACTCACCAAACTTCTCTAGGTCACCAGTAATGTACATATATTGATACACGCAATAGTAACCATTCAATTTTCCTAATCTTAGGGCTATCAGAAGTAATTACATACATTCTTACTTATTCTTTCTCCTTGAGGAAGATACCACATTCTTCTGTGTTTTCTCCAACAAGCACTCCTCTCCTTTTAAGTCACTCATTCTAGTTCTTTCTGATTTACTCAGTCTCACAAATGCTGGAGTGCTTCAGGACTCAACCATTGGAACTCTTCTTTTCTCTTTAAACATTTACCCTGTTTCAGTGTTCTCATCCAGTGTGTTGTGCACAAATAAAATAAATATTTTGATGACTTCTAAATTTCTATCCCCAACCTAAATTTTTCCCTAGAAATTGTGCCATCACTATTCTTTCAGCATTAAAAAAAAAAAAAAATGGATTCAGCATTGATTAACTCCCTCACTAACACAGGTTTGGCTTGAATGTCATATCGCTGGAGACTACATGAATCCCCTATTTAACCACCCCACAAAGCCCCCCACACAATCCATCTGTCAACTCCCCTTGCTTACTTTGTCTTCATATAATTTAACATCATCTTATTTTTCTTTTTGTGAAACTCTTGTTCTTGATCATCTCTCTTTCATTTCTTTCATTGTATTATTATTTTCTTTCTCATTATCCTTATAATATATATTTCCCTTTTATTATAATAAGGGAAATAACATAATAAGGGAAGTACTAGATATAAAAGACACATGCACTTACACTGTAAGTTCCATGAGAATAGTCCAATACAGCCTACTCTGTGATGGGAAACATAACATAAATAAGTATTCATTGGGTGGTACGTGCATGTTTTGTGGGCAATACTCATTCATTTAATATGTCATACATTAATATTTATAAGCTCCCTTCATGTGACTGAAAGCATGAGTAATATATAAACAGTAATATATATTACAATGAGTAATATGTAATATAAATTATTAACTTGTGTTTCAATAATGTAAGAGCATGTTCCAAAATTAATATTATGATTTTACATTATATATTGCACATTATATATTATGTCATATACAGTACATAATAAATGCTATGTTATATACAATATATCCAGGATTAAGAAGAAAAATTATATAGAAGGAATCAATATCATTGTTTTGTAGATCTGCCCAAACTCTTCATTAACTTTCTCCAAGTGTTATGATTGCATGTTTTATAGAGAAAACTGATCCATCATGGGGAGTCTATAAATATTGTATATGATTCACTTTTCTATTTATACATAATTATTAGACATGATTAGTTTAATTTCTAATATTAAAGTCTAATGTGCTCATGCTTATAGATTTAAAATAATCCATCCTTATAAACAAAAAACGGATATTTTTCTGTTAGTTACATTATAAATATTCAAATGTATGTTTTATAATGTTCAGAATACAGTCAATCGTTTCAGTTTTCTTATTAGTAAAATACTTAATAATTATTAATGTCATGTTAATATGAAGAAAATGAAAGCAGAACCAAGAAATGAAAAAGTTGTTTCTTAGAGCTCTTCTTGAGAATTGATTTGTGAGATCCCTCCAGTCATCAAATCTTCTAAAAATTAATCCTTACGATAAACTTCCTCACCTCTAAAGTATTTCTAATTCCTCTTAGCTTCAAATGTAATGCAGTATAGCTTCAAAACATTAAAAGGGACAATGGGCACAGTAAGATTTCCTGGGCTTGAAATGCTTGGTGAATTAAGTCAACCAGATTCTGAATCGTTTGTACACTCTCTGTGTTTTCAAGGAGCTGCTATAATTTGATGAACATTTTCAAACTTTTCTGAGTTACTTAATAGCTATTCAAAATTTTATGCCCTCTTCCCTTCATAGAAGCTTTTCAAAATGATAGAAGAGGGATCTTTTTTAAAATTTGTCTTATGACAGCATAAAACTTTCTTTTGCACACTGTGCTTCATCAATCTTGAATTTGGTAATATTTACTTAGAATGAAAGAAAATTGAGTTATTGTGTATGCAACTTGATGATTGTTGATAGCCAAGTAGAATGCTCCAGGCTCCACAGCTCAATGGCTTCAACCTAACAGAATTACTTTTACATTTTTATCTATAAACAAATCTATTCTTCTGCATCAATTACAGTCAGAAACCTTTGTTTGTGAGAAGAAGTATCTCAGTGCGACACAATAAATCAGTTCTACTGTAATTCAGTGTATTAAGTGAAAAGTTTAGTAATTTTTTTGGACGAAATTACTAGGTAGAACATTAAAAAAACAAAGGAATCAATTAGCTATCCTGACAGAAAATAAAAGGAAAGAAGGATTTTATGTTAATTTGGAATATTGCTTATATCAATGAATGCCATATCCTTTAGTAGATCTACACTATTCCAACACTACATTTCTGAAATATTTCTTATTCATACAATTATTTTTCTTCATTGTTATAGTAACTATACATTTATGTCTTCTTTATTTAATGTATGCCTTTATAGAGTTTGTAGGCCCATAATCTTCTCTTTACTCTCCAGTGAATAGCTCCCTGATTAGCATATGACGTTATGGTGTATGTCTATATCTATATCTATATCTATCTATCTATCTAATCTACCCACCTATCTATTAGATTTTTTATTTTTTATTATTTCACTGTTTCACAAAACATTATTGTGAAATAAATAGTGACATTGTTTTTCTTTTCATTCTGTTTTATGTCCCATAGTCAGAAAATCTCCATGACTAATGCCACCTTACACATTGCATTTAGTGTTGGCTTTTAAGCATGTTCATTTAAAATTGAAAGTGCTGATTTTAACCATGTCTTTTTCAATTCTAGACCTTGTATACACTGAAAAGAGACAATATGGGGAAAATTCAGATAGTTTAATGTCATATATCCCATATGCCAATAGGTGCCACCATTGCACCGTGACAACTCCTTATGTCACGGTAAAAAAGATGCTTAAGAATGAAATAATTAAATATAATTTGGAGGATATATGCAGCACTTACTTTTTTTCTCTTCCCTTGCAATAGAAATGGAAAATTTTTCATACAAGAAAATTTCATGCTGTTATTGAATGTAGTTGTTACTAATATAGCCAAAAATGTTGCTAGCCAATGTTCCTGTGATTATTCTAAACTTCTACAAACCCAAAATTTCCATTGTTAAAAAAAACTAAAAGAAAACAAACAAACAAACAAACAAAAAAACAAAAGCCCACATCTGATTTATGTCTCATGTCTGTTATTTACAAGTGTTTCTCTGAAAGTCTTTCAAATTTAATCTCTGGCTTAAATTTTACCATAGAAATATAATAATACTTTATAAAGTAATTTAATAATGCCATATGAAGTGTTTATTTAAAAAGCCATAAGGTAATCAGACATGGAACTCAAACTTTATATGGAGAGAAACAATAGGCAATTATTAAAAATAACTTTCTCTTTTGTGTTAGTGAATACATTCAGTTTACAGTTTACTGTCCATTGTATTGAAGGATAACATTCTTTTTATACTCATTGCATTTTCTTACATTTTCTGATAAAATTAATTTGTCATTTATAGTTTTATTCTTCCAGAAAAATTCTACATACTGACTTCTAATTAGTGGTTTGTGCTAGCATTACTGATATCCATCTTTCTTTTGTTTCTACAAAATATAATCTCACCTGACATAGAGATTTCTTCAAAATAAACCTACTTATATCTGAATGTACCCTTTCAGGTTAATTTTTCTACCCTCTGAGCTTAATTGAAGCATACTTGTGAGATAGTTATTTTAATAGAGTGACTAAAAGTATATTGTATACGATTTCCTGCTTCACTTTTATGGAACCTTAATCAATGTTGCTCAAATTTGTAGGCTTATGTATTATTTTAAAATCTCCATATAAAATCACGAACATAATTTTCTCCAAATACAATTATAGAAATGGCAACAAAATGGAGAGTACCATTAAATATAACAACACCATCTTTATCAGCCTTATTTTTATTTATTTATTTTTTTATTGTACTTTAGTACATGTGCAGATAATGCAAGATTGTTGCATAGGTACATACATGGCAGGGTGGTTTGCTGCCTTCATCCCTCCATCACCTATATCTGGTATTTCTCCCCACATTATCCCTCCTCATTCTCCCGTCCCCCACTATCCTTCCCCTAGCTACCCCCAACTGACCGCAGTGTGTGATGCTCCCCTCCCTGTGTCCATGTGTTCCCATTATTCAATACTCGCCTATGAGTGTTTGGTTTTCTGTTCTTGTGTCAGTTTGCTGAGAATGATGGTTTCTAGATTCATCCATGTCCCTAGGAAAGACACGAACTCATCATTTTTTTCATGGCTGTGTAGTATTCCATGGTGTATATGTGCCACATATTCTTTATCCAGTCTATCGTTGATGGACATTTGGGTTGGCTCCAAGTCTTTGCTATTGTAAACAGTGCTGCAATGAACATAGGTGTGCTTATGTCTTTATGATAGAACAATTTATAGTTCTCTGGGTATATACCCAGTAATGGGATTGCTGAGTCAGATGGTATTTCTATTTCCAGGTCCTTCTAGTCCTCGCCACACTGTCTTCCACAATGGTTGAACTAATTTACACTCCCACCAACAGTGTAAAAGTGTTCCTATTTCTCCACATCTTCTCCAGCATCTGTTGTCTCCGAATTTTTTTAATGATTGCCATTCTAACTGGCATGAGATAGTATCTCAGTGTGGTTTTGATTTGCTTTTCTCTAATGACCCGTGATGGTCAACATTTTTTCATGTTTGTTGGCCTCATAGATGTCTTCTTTTGAAAAATGTCTGTTCATATCCTTTGCCAGCTCTTGAATGGGTTTGTTTGTTTTTTTCTTGTAAATCTGTTTTAGTTCTTTGTAGATTCTGGATACTAGCCCTTTGTCAAATGGTTACAATATGTTTTCCCATTCTGTTGGTTGCCAGTTCACTCTAATGATTGTTTCTTTGCTGTACAGAAGCTCTGGAGTTTAATTCGATCCCATTTGTCTACTTTGGCTTTTGTTTCATCAGCTTTTAGTACATACCATAGCTCAGTAAAATTTTGTGATGTTGGAAAATATAAGAAATATGTTTGTGGCCAAGTGTGGTGACTCACGCCTGTAATCCCAGCACTTTGGGAGGCCAAGGCACGTGGATCACCTGAAGTTGGAAGTTAGAGACCATCCTGACCAATATGGAGAAACCCAGTCTCTACTAAAAATACAAAATTAGCCGGGAGCATGGTGGCACATGCCTGTAATCCCAGCTACTAGGGAGGCTGAGGCAGGAGAATCGCTTGAACTCAGGAGGCAGAGGTTGCAGTGAGTTGAGATGGTTCTACCAAGAATGGTAGAATCATTCTACAACTTAGTTGGACACTTATTTTTTACTAGTATGCATGAGAAAAGTAAGTATCTGCCTTTGATGACTCTCTTCAATTTAGAGTCTGTCTTCTAATAAGTTAGTCACTGTACCTCCAATAATACAAATATGGTGCTATAACTTTTCATATGCTATTGCTTTCAAGTAGCTAATATTTTATTTAAGACTTTTAATAAACACAACTAAAATTGGCCTATACTATTTTGTTTTCATTATTCTTATCTGGTTTTGAAATTGTTATTGGTTCAACCTGAGAAAGCAGATTAGAACGTAAATAGAAATGATCATTTGTTCAGTTCAATAATGTACATGTAGATATTTTAAAATTGAAAGTAAATTTTGTCATTCTCTATAAGAGTAGAATGCATGATTTCTTCATATATAAAGCACTAAGGTTCACATTCTTATTTTCTTCTGAATATAAGGCAAGCTGTTTTAGAACTTGTTATTTTTCAGTCAACAAGTCTTATAAAGGATATTTCTGGTGAAGTCAATTCAAGAACATCAGAATGCGGAGTCTTTCTGGCATGGTGTATATCAGTGCTAACCAGGACATTTTTCTGAGCTACTAGAGATAATTATTTTACTTACTTTGTGAATCTGGAGGTATTAAATTTAGATCATTTAAAATAAATGATAAGAATCATATTGAAATATCCAGATAATTCTATGTTTGCATATATAGTTAATATTCTTGAGTAATATTTTTAATAAAAATTACTTGTCACTAATCAAAAATAAAATTAAAGCAATGTTCAAATCAACCAATGACATGTTTATTTTAAGATATATTTAGTAGCCTGGTGAATTAATGTATTGTTTATACCCAGCAACTGCCATTTTAGTTTTTCACAGATGTTACTAGATTGGGGGAAATTAAGAATAACAAATTAGTAAATAATCTCAATTATATTAAATAGATTTACTCTATTTCAGATACATAATTTATATTAGTGATATTTGATTATTCAAAAATAAGTTGGAAATTTTTGCTTGGAACTATATGTAAATTCTATTGCAAAAGCATATTGAACTAGTTATTATTTGTTGCAGGAAGTAAAATTTGTTCATCATAGTTTGTAGTAAGAACAGTATTGAAAACATGTTAAATAATTCATGTATGTTTTTCTCAGTATGAGCGAGCTCAGAAAGTAGTCTAGGCTAAATGAAATCACACTCCAATTTCTGAAAACATATTTTATAAGCTATTCCTTGTCTCCAGAGCATTATATATGTCCACAGTTTGTGTAACTATTTTATAAGTAAAAATGAATCACGCAAATAAATATTTTACTTTTCTTCTAAAACTAATGCAGTTTGTGGCTGCCTTATATGTGCCACATACTCTATTTCCTTTAAAATTTGCCAATAAAAGATATTTATATGAAAGCCTAAAATTGGATACTTGCACATACTGAATGTAAGTTACAAGAATATTCACTTAACTGCTATTTTAAAATTCCTATCTATATTGTATCTGAAAATCAGAGCGAATGAAACAATTAAAAATAGGGTAGTGGCATAAAAAACACTACATTCAACAAAGTGTGATGAAACCATTAAATAAATTCATCTTATTGTGGACTTATGATGTACTAACATTTATTGATTTAAGTAGAAAATGCCTATTGTTATGAGCAAGAATATAAGAGTTTTCTGGATAACAAAATTCTGTAAAATATTAATAATACTTTTCTGTGCATAATCTATTCACTAAAGCCAAAAAGTATATGCATCTGATGAGGCAGTACATTATTTCTAAATTTTGTAATGCCTAATTCCGTGCTTTAATATATACAGGCAGTTTAGTGATAATTGAATGCATACCACAATCTAGAAATTGTGATTAGAACTGTAGTTAGGAAAAAAATGTAAGATGCTGTTTTTCTGAGAGAACTTATTTTTGAAAAGTTGCCAGTGTTGTAAATGTATGTTTGCATATATTTTTATACATTGTAAAGTAATCTTACTCTTAATTAATTTCACTCTAGAAAAACTTTCCTGTGGTTTATAATAATCACTCCCATTTACAAACACCATCACCTAGATTCTGGGAATAAAAGTCTAAATTTACAGTAACTTGTAAGAAAAATGCAAATACATTTATTAAGTTGACTTTATTTCCAAATTCGGTGTTATTATTACTTCGTCACACTGCTCTCATTTTAGAAAAAAAAAAACCAAGACTCAAATCCATCAGTGTCATACTCTGTACGGCAAATGAGGAACATCAATTCTCTTCTTCAAATCACCAGTTCAGGATTGTGTTCATCACTACATTGCCCCCAAAATTTACTGCCAAATCTAATATTATGTGTCTAACTACATCTTCCATAGCGATGTCTAAGAATTTTACTTTTTATAAAATAACTCAAAATTAAAACAAGATCAAGAGTTACTTAGATTCATCCTGTCCATTCCTTTTCTATCAGTGCAATGGACTCACTTGATTTCCATTTTGGATTTCCATCTCTACCTTGTGTATTTTTGTTATTTGTTTTTTAAGTATGTGTAATATTAACCATTTATGGAAACATTCTTTATAAAAACATATACACATTCACTTTTGACCATAAAAAAATATGGTAAGCAGTCCAGGCGTAGTGACTCACCTGTACTCCTAGCACTTTGGGAGGCCGAGTGGGGAGGATCGTGAGGTCAGGAGTTCGAGACCAGTCTGGCCAACATAGTGAAACCACGTCTCTACTAAGAATACAAAAAAAAAAAAAAAATGAAAATAGCCTGGCATGGCAGTGTACACATGTAATCCCAGCTACTTAGAAGGCTGAGGCAGGAGAATCCCATGTACCAGGGAGGTGGAGGTTTCATTTTACCAAGATCATGCCATTGCATTCCAACCCAGGTGACAGTGCAAGACTCCATCACACACACACACACACACATATACACACACACACACACACACACACACACACACAAAATTGTAAGCAGTCTATCAAATTAACTTAAAAGTGTTATAGGTGGTCTATTCGTTGTTGCTGTCTCTGTGCCAATGAATATAATTTATTCTTTGGATACCATTTGTATCCTCATGAACTTCACACCAAAACTAATATTCTATATCTATTTCTGCATCCATTATATGATTCCATATATATACTCTATTTTCTCTATTTAAGGCACCCATTAGTCTTACCTCTTTTATGAGAGCCTTTCATAATGGCTCCTATGTATTTCTCTCTTTTTAACATGAAGGAGATAAAATATGAATCAGCATGTATTAAGGAATTACTTTAGGTCTTTTTTTCTTTAAGTTTTTATCTTGAAAGAATTTCAAATGATGATAAAAAATTTTCCAGAATCAATTAAAATAATTCTGCTCTGGAATATATACACTCAAACTTAAAATAAAAGATGAAAGAAAAAAAGAAAAAGAAAGAAACAGTTCCAGTTACTTGTATATCTTATTTTTAAAAACTTATTATGAAACCACAGTATAAATATGAAACAGAGAAAAGTAACACTGATATGATACTATTATCTAATGTCTAGATTTAATTTACTTTTAACAACTGTTTTACAAATGTATTTTTTGTTGTCTAGGAGTAAATCTAGTTGTCATGCTTTTTATTCTCCTTTATTCTTTATTTTCTCAGTCTTTTAAAAAAGTTATGATTTTTACATTTTTGAAAATATTGGTCACTTATTTTGTAGAATTTGAGCTTTCCTGATATGTCCTAGTTATTAAATACAAGCTATGCAAATTTGGTCAGAATGAAATATATGACATTGTATTTTTCTCAGTGTACCATATCAGCAGGTACAGGGCATCAGATGTGCCATTGTTAGTTGTGTTAACTTTGTTATTTAGTTATGGGGTTATCCATTAAGTTTCTTTACTGTTAACAAAATGTCTACTTTAACTAAAAATATGTTTTGCTGAAATTCTTTGAAATTTTTTCTTACCATTACATTAGTTGTAATACTACTCTAATAAAAAAATTCCTTCTTTTTTAAAAAGTATTTTATGCATTACACTGCTTATGTACATTAGTGTAGATTCATAAATTCTAATTTTATTTTTTTGTGTAATACTCTAGTATGGACAATTATCTTTTGTGGCTCATATTGTCTCATTTTTGGACATTGTGAACCTCTTAAATTGATTGTTTTATCTATTACAACTCTTCATCATGCTTTGAAAACTTTCATATGTTTTGGGATCATTCTCATATTGACTCTACTCCCATTTTGAACATTTGTATGCTAGTCCTGCAATTGTCCATTTCTCCAATGAGTCTGGTTTCTAATTCTGAAGATTGAAATTCACAAAATAATATCCAAGTCTTAGATACTCTCATTGTTACTGAGTTTTCACTACTTATCACTCTTCTCAGGGGACAGAGATAAATATATCACACACGCACATACACAAACACACACCTTTCTCCCCACCCCCACCTGCCCCGCCGCCTGAGTTCACACTGACATCTGGTTCACAAGGTTATTTTAGCCTTAGTTTCTTTATTTTTATTTGCTTTATTTGACAGGTAAAAATCTGGTCTTATTATCCACAATTTTTTGTTTGTTTAATTCTAGAATATAAATTAAGTAGTTGTGGAATTGCTAATCTATATCCCTATGCAAAGCAAACTACTTACTGTAACAACACAGTTGCTTATAGTTCTTTCTTTCAGTTTTATCTGATAGAGAGAAAATACCATTTTCCAAAGTTATTAGTTTAGTTCTTTTCTCCACTACATTCACTCTCTTTTGTGTGCAGTTATTATATTCATTTGTAGTATGTTAGGTTAATTTGCTTTTGTGTACTTTTTATTTTGGATCCTCTTCTTTAACTTGATTTTAATTATTGTTCTTTGACCCTGTGAAACTAACCATTATAGGCTTTATTTTAAAAATACTAATGGGCCTCTTACACTGGTTTTTGCCTTATTTCTCTGACGATTATAAACTTCTTGAAAATAGACATCAGAGAGATTTCATAGAAGTCCTCTTTCTCCCAAGAGCTTGGAAAATATACAGACTTTGATAACCACTTATTTCTTTATAATTACAAACAGAAGAGAAATTTGAGTATCTGCACTATTTTCTCACAATAATTTAATGAACAAAACCAAGAGTAGAGATACGTAAATTTAAGGAATGGCACAGACTTAAAGCAAACTGCTTTGCATTCAAATTTTAGCTCTGAATGATAATAGCTTTGTAACCTGGATACAGTAAAATGACATCTTTGAACTAGGTTTCCCTTCCATTAAAATGCAGATAATGCTAATTGTGAGAAATGAATGTGATAACATAGAGTAGGGATCTCTCAGGAATTGCTATATTTGGTAACATATCAGATATTACATATGAAGTAAACATGTGTGCTATATTCTTACAACCATATGATTGTTAGTCATAATATGTTTATCAAAGTTTGTTGCAATAGAATGGGAGACTATTCACATTTTTTTCTAAAAATAAAGTTCTTTCAAAACTGTTACCAAAAGAAAATTGAAAGCTCTTTTGATTGGTCAAAAGATTTTCTATTGCAAATGGCCACCTATTAATCTAAAGAGGAATTTAAATAATATCCAACATAACAATAGAGGAAAAGGCTATAATTTAGAAGTAAAAGAATATGCTAACCTAATGATCACATTTTTTTCTCACAGAATGACTCCTACATTATTAAAGGTCAAGTCCACGTTTGTAAAAAGGAGCTTTTTAAACAACCACTAAAGAGGATTTTCCAACTCGTTAAATTGTTAAATCAAGAGATATAATTTTCCATAAAATAACAGGGCTTTTAAGTAATACTATGAGAGTTAATGATACTCTTCCTACAACTAATATCAGATCAAATACTCGGTTTATCATTCATGCATTTCTTATGGAGTTTTCACTGCCTGTGAGTCATTGACATAATTCTTGGTATAGAAATGAAAGGCATTTTCCATGACCTGCAAACTACTGAGGAGGGTATATACGTCAGGGTATTCTTACATACAAATTATCTGTGTAGCCTATCATTTCAAAGTTATATAGATTCAACAGAAATAAATCAATGTTTTCTTTTTATTTTCCTAAATACAAATAATAGATTCCTTACAGTAGGTAATAGGTAAAAACACTTAGAAAAGCTTGCAACAATTAACTCTGCAATTTAATGTAATAATGTACTCAAGCTTGAAAACTGCTGATCAATTAACTTAGGTGGAGATGTTCATTAACCTGGGTAAAATTAAACAATATTATGTTTGATTATTGTTATAGCTTATAATTAATAATTGACTTTCTGTAAATTGATAGTAGGTTAATTTCACAATGCTTTTCTCTGTTACAGAGAGAGAGATTGAGAAAGGAGAAAGAGGGAGAAAAAGGTTGTGTAAGGTCCCTATGGGAATGTTTGCTCATTTTCAAGTCAAACTTCACTTTGGAATGTTTACGTAAATAGCATTGACCAAGAAGGCCTTAATGTTGTTTCGTTTACTTTGACTAAACGTTAGACAGGGTCCTTCCGGACTGTAAGCCCCTGATCTCCCAAACATCTACTTGCAGAAAACTTGCAGTTGTAAACACTTTCTTTGCCCCTTTAAGATATATATCTTATTCTAACCTCTAGCCAGTTCTACCACCCATAAATCTCTTTCTCAAAAAAGATACTGCTATACTTGTCATTTGTGACTGGCTTATTGCACTTAGCTTAATGGTCTCCAGATTCATCCATGTTGTCACATCTGGAAGAATTTCCTTCTTTATAAAGTTGCATAATATTCCACTGTATGCATATGCTACATTTTCTTTATATAAAATATCTAAAATAGTCAAACTCATAAAAAGGAGTAGAATGGTGGTTGCTGGGGGCTGGAGAGAGGAGGAAAGTGGAAGGTATTCAATGGGTATAAAGTTTCAGTTAGGGGCCGTGCGCAGTGGCTCACGCCTCTAATCCCAGGAGTTTGGGAGGCCAAGGAGGGCAGATCATGAAGTCAGGAGATCAAGACCATCCTGGCCAACATGGTGAAACCCTGTCTCTACTAAAATATAAAATAATTATCCGGGTGTGGTGGCGCATGCCTGTAGTCCCAGCTACTCAGGAGGCTGAGGCACGGGAATAGCTTGAACCCAGCAGGCGGAGGTTGCAGTGAGCCAAGATCGCACCACTACACTCCAGTCTGGCAACTGAGCAAGACTCCATCTGAAAATAAATAAATAAATATATATATTTTTTAAAAACAAAAATAAATAAACTTCCAGTTAGGTAAGATAATAAGTTCTAGAGATCTACTGCACAGCCTGGTGACTATAGTTAAATACACTATATTGTATATTTAAAAACTTTGTCAAGAGGGAAGATCTTGGGTTAAGTGTTTGTAACACACACACATACGCATAAAAACATATACACGCATGCAAAACAACAAGAAAAAACACATACACAAGAAAGAGCATAAAGAAGCTTTTGGAGGTTATGGATATGATTATTATCTTGATTGAGGTAACAGTTTCATAGCTATATACACATCTCAAATTATCAAATTGTATTCATTAAATATGTGCAGTTTGTTTGCTTTTGTAAATCTATTATAACTCAACAAGACTCAAAGAAAAAAAGAGTCCCTGTCTCTCATTTTGCAAGGGAGTATAGAAGTCTCGTGTAAATAAGCAGCAATTACCCAGTATCAATGGGCTGATCACCTTGACAAATCTCCTCCCTAATGTCCTCCAATATTTCTCCAGTAGCTCACCACAGCTCTTAAAATCTTTTTTGTTAAATATACTATTGTCTTAATATGCCAACAATTAAAAAGTCTATGGAGTAAATTTTAAAATCATCTTACAACCACTTCTTTCACTCTCACTCAAAATTTGATGATTATTTATTAGAATTACTTCAATGTTTTTACATGCATGTGAATATACAAATAAAAATAGTTTTTTATTATTTGTTTAGAATTAAATTATGTTTCATTGTGTTCTACTTTTTCTTTTATTCATATAACGTTATATCTTGAAGCTATTCTAGGTTGAAGCACAAAGGCATATTTCATTATTTTGATCTTTTCTATAACACCAACTTGTCTAAATTGGCCACAGATATTTTAAGCAAGCATCCTTGTAGTGCTCTATATTTAATACTTATTTTTTACATTTAACTTTCTCATAGTTATTAGGATACAGGCTGTATTTGATTACATAAGTTCTTTTTTTTTTTTTTTTTTTTTTTTTTGCAAGGAATCTCACTTTGTGGCCAGGATGGAGTGCAGTGGTGCGATCCTGCCTCACTGCAACATCTGCCTCCCGGGGTCAAGCGATTCCCCTGCCTCAGTCTCTGGAGTAGCTGAGACTACAGGCATGCACCACCAAGCTCAGATAATTCTTTAAATATTTTTAGTAGAGACAGTGTTTCACCATGTTTGCCAGGATAGTCTCCATCTCTTGACCTTGTGATCCGCCCACCTCCGCCTCCAAAAGTACTAGGATTACAGGTGTGAGCCACCGTGCCAGGCCCATGAGTAAGTTGTTGAGTAAAGATTTATAAGAACCTGGCGCTCCCATCACCCAAGCAGTATACACTGCACCATATTTGTTGTCTTTTTCCCACGCTTCTCTCCTACTTTTTCCCCAAAGTCCCAAAAGTCCATTGTATCCTTCTTATGCATTTGCATCCTCATAGCACATACTTAGCTCCCACATGTCAGTGAGGACATAGGGCGTTTGGTTTTCCACTCCTGAGTTACTTCCCTTAGAATAATGGTCTCCAAGCTCATCCATATATAATATAATATATATTATATGACATATATGTCATATGCATGTCATATATATGCCATATATTGCATGACATATATGTGATATATGTGCCATATATCATATATATGACATATATGATGGATGTGACATATATCACATTAATGTCATATGTGTAAATATGATATATATGTCATATGTATCATATATATGCCATATATGATATATGTCATATGTATCACATGTATGCCATATATATGATATATATATCATGAGTATCATATATGTCATATATATGATATAGGTCATATATCATCATATATACCACATATGTCATATATATCTCTCTCTCACACAGTTTCTTTATCCACTCATTGATTGATGGGTTTTTGAGTTGGTTCCACAGTTTTGCTATCGTGAATTGTGCTGCTATAAACATGCATGTGCAAGTATATTTTTCAAATAACGAATTATTTCTTTTTGGGTAGATATCCAGTAATGGGATTTCTGGATCAAATCTACTTTTTTTTTTTTTTTAAGGAATCTCCACACTGTTTTCTGTAGTGGCTGTACTAGTTTACATCCCACCAGCATTGTAGAAGTGTTCCCTGATCACCACATCCACACCAACATCTGCTGTTTTTTGATTCTTTCACTATGGCCATTTTTACAGGGGTAAGATGGTATGGAATTGAGGTTTTGATTTGCATTTCCCCAGTCATTAGAGAGGTTGAGCATTTTTTCACGTTTGTTGGGCATTTGCATATCTTCTTTTAAGAGTTGTCTATTCATGTACTTAGGCTACTTTTTGCTGGTTTTTTTTTTTTTTCTTACTGATTTGTTTGAGTTCCTTGGAGATTCAGGATATTAGTCCTTTGTCAGATGTATAGATTGTGAAGATTTTCTCCCACTCTGTGGGTTGTCTATTTTTTCTGCTGACTGTTCCTTTTGCCATGCACAAGCTCTTTAGTTTAACAAGGTTCCAGCTATTTTTCTTTATTTTTATTGCAATTGCTTTTGGGTTTGGGGTCATTAAATCTTTGCCTAAGCCAATGTCTAGAAGGGTTTTTTCAATGCTATCTTCTAGAATTTTTATAGGTTCAGGCCTTAGGTTTAAGTCCTTAATCGATCTTGAGTTGATTTTGTATACAGTGAGAAGTAATGATCTACTTTCAATCTCCTACATGTGGCTATCCAATTATACCAGCACCATATGTTGAAAAGGGCTTCCTTTCTCCACTTTATGCTTTTATTTGCTTTGTCAAAGATCAGCTGGCTGTAAGTATTTGAGTTTATTTCTGGGTTCTCTGTTCCCCTGGTCTATGTGCCTATTGTTATACCAGTACCAGGCTGCTTTGGTGACTACGGCCTCATAGTAAAGTTTGAAATTAGATCTTCGTCAGAGTACTGGAAATCTTAGCCAGAGCAATTCGACAAAAAAAAAAAAAAAAGATAATGGGCATCCAAATAGGTAAAGAGGAAGTCAAATTGTCCCTGTTTGCTGACGATATGATCGTTTACCTAGAAAACCCTAAGGACTCCTCCAGAAAGCTCCTAGAACTGATAAAATAATCCAGCAAAGTTTCCAAATACAAGATTAGTGTATACAAATCAGGAGGTCTTCTGCTACACCAAGAGACCAGAGAATCAAACCAAGAACTCAACCTCTTTTACAATAGCTGCAATAATAATAATAATAATAAAATACTTAGGAATATACCTAACAAAGGAGTCAGAAGATCTCTACAAAGAAACCTAAAAAGCATAGACAACACAAATGAAAACATGTCTCGTGTTCATTGATGGGTAGAATTCATACTGTGAAAATCACCATATTGCCGAAAACAATCTACAAATTCAACACAATCCTCATCAGAATACCACCATCATTCTTCACAGACTTAGAAAAAACAATTCTAAAATTCATATGGAACCGAAAAAGAACCCGCATAGCCAAAGCAAAAACTAAGCAAAATAAACAAATCTGGAGGCATCACACTACCTGATTTTAATAAGTTTTGAATAAGTTTCTGAACGCTTAAGAAATAGTCTCAATTTCATTTCTTACAACATCTAAGCAATATATTCACTCCTCATGGATTAAAAAGAAAACAATACTCACTTTCTTCTTTTATTTGTGCATTATTGTATTATAATCATGAAGTTTTATTTACTATGACTCTCAAATATGTTTTGAAACCTAGTAATATGACATTTCCCTCATCATTTAAAATTAAATTTCTAATTTTAGCTTTGTTTGTTGAATATAATTTATGCTTCATGATCAAGCAATTTTAGATTTTCCATAGCCATACTTGTTGTCACTTAAATGATAAATATTTCTAACATTTATTGTTAGAGCTGTTTCAAACACACTCATTTAATTGAATAAAAATATGTAACTGTTTTTAACTTTTTTTGTGTGTGTTTAAGGATGCATTTCAGGGACAGGAGGCTAAAATTACCTTGAAAAACAGTAAGATAAGTTTTGTAAAAAGACAAAAATTAATTATAGTAATATAGTATCTGACAGTTAGTAGGTGGTTTGGAAAACATCTAGCTATTTCCTCTACTTGATAAATAATTCTGTTGGGGGAAATATTGATAAGCCATACATCTAATAATTAGTTTTTATCCAAAATATATAAGGAACTCAATTCAATACCAAGAAAACAATCTGATTTAAAAATGAGCAAAGGACATGAACATGTATTTATCCAAAGAAGACAGACAAAAGGTCAAAGGTATCTAAAAAAATTCACAACGTAAGTAATTTTCAGAAAAATACTAATTAAAACCGCAATGGGAAATCCCTTCACACCTGTTAGAATGACTATTTTCAAAAAGACAAAAGATAAATTAGAAGCGTATGTAGAGAAAAGAGAATCCACATACTAAACTGTTAGAATTTAAACTAGTAAAATCATTATGAAAAAAGTAGTATAATGGTTCTTCCCAAAATTAAAAATAGAACTACCATATGACCCAGAAATCTCAGTACTGGGTACATAGCCAAAGGAAATGAAATCAGTATTTCAAAGCAATGTCTGCTTTCCCATGTTCTTGCAGCATTCTTCACATATTTTCTGTATTTAATAAATAAATATTTCTATGTCTTTGATGGGGTACCACTTCTCTTAGAAAATGCATTTCATTTTATGGTAGTGAGTTATACATTATCCAAAAACACTATACATTTATTTTTTTTTTCTTTTATTTGAACTCCCATCTACATTTCAATATTTTACATTTCTGGGATATAACCTGGATCTCAAGAACTTAAATATGAAATTGTGCTTTACTCTTAACTCAGTGGTGACCTTTCATGTTTTTATTTCATAAGTTATTTACTTTTCCTATGATGAGACATCCCATTTAAAAAATGTATTTCTATAACATAATAATAATTTGTGCTTTTTGTAGCAGTATAAAAATCATGAATAATGGCTTGATAAGAAATATGAAAATATTGTGTGTATTATGAAAAATGCAAGCTCTGTTAACAATACCTGTGAAAGCCTAATTTTGTCTTTATTTAAACTATTTTTAGTTCAATGATATACCAGAAAGAAAATGTTTATTTCCAGACATTGTTAAAAATTAGTTATAGATCCTTGATTAAATGAACTGGTTAGCCGCTTTATTTCCTTTGGATGTTCCTAGTGTTTAGAAGTAAAGTTATAGTCATATTTATATTTGCATATAGTCATATTTATTTTCCTACATAATTGCCTAAGGTTTGGGTGTTAATTAAACTGTTGGAACTAAACATTTTTCTTCCTACAGCATACCAACTTTCTCTTGTTTGGAGCTTCAGTCCCTGATGTTTTTAGAAACAATGCTGTTTCTCCTCATGGTCATTTGGAAGGCAAATTTAGAGATGACATAATTTGTTTTTGATTGCAGTAAACTAAATTAGTCTGTTTCTGACAGAGCCTCTCAGGAGAGTGCAGCTATGAAGTCAGAATTCTTCATCCAGATTAATCTTTTTCAGCAGTAAATATAAAACATGGTAATATTTCAAAGTTATATTTGGCACTTGACCTTCCAGTGGTTGATTATAATTGGATCTATGTTGCTGATATATTGCAAAGACCGATTACAAACATGAATAATCTTGTTTTATTGTTATTTTGAAAATTTGATAAAACAGAATCCTAGTATGTAATAGCTAAAAAATATATAAATAATTAGAATTTTGAGACTCATATTAGCTGAATTGCCAAATATCAGAATATGTGACGGAAGTGAAAGTAATATTTGGTGCTTTTTCTTTTGAAAACTTTTTTTCACACTATTATGCCTTGCGGGGAAACTAGGATATCTTGTTTCCTATGATTAGTCAAAAGTATTTAATATCATGACCTAAGTTAGGAGGCACTAAAGTAGCTTTTTCTGGAAAAGTAGAATGTGAATCCATCCTTGGTGAACTAATAAAGTTTGGACATATGAAGCAAATAAGTGTTGGGGACCATTACATAAATCAAGAGCTAAATTGGAGGAAGCTCTTTAGAAATAGATAGAATTGTGTTTCTGATTACATGTGTCCTTTTGTAGTGGACACTTTGAGTGACAGTTTAGAGAACATAGTATGTTAGAAATTCTAATATTGGCTTATAATCAATCCTCTGGCTTGTAGGCTTCCATGCCTAATTTTCCAGTATCCTCTATTTTATTTTTCTGGTGTCAAACTTAGAAACACACAATATGGAATGAAAGAGATTGAAAAATAACCAAATAGAATAATAAAAGTACAAGAGACTTTTGTGTGTAAATTTTGCTTGGTGAATTTCAAAGAAAGATAAATGTTTCCTGTTACCAAACCAAAGTATTAATAATTACAATGCTTGTACTATTGCAATGGGGTGATATTGGTCAATGATTTCAAAATTTCACATTTCATAAGCTAAAGTTTTGCAGTTCTATCCCAATATGTACTTATTTGTTTGTAAATTACATAATATGCATTGAACAAACTTATTATTTGCATTTAAAAAAATATTGTAATTGAAGAGCATGAGATTAAAAGAAAACAAAAAATTCCCCAAATTTCTGTTTGTTATGCCTATGAATATAGTCTAGCATGTATACACCACAACTTAGGAAATGCTTCTAGGGAGAGTATCTCATAAACTTTATAAATTCTCATGCACAGGGGGCATTCTGCTATAGATAGTCCTTGCATGGGCAAAAGGGAACAATTTATTGTAAAAGTCACATGGAGGATTTTTTCTAAATAAGTAAAGTTAACCACCTTTGTGTCATTTAAATGACAAAGCACATTAAGTAATGCAATGCATAACCAGATTGTGTCATTTTGCTAAAATGTGCAGAGGGCACATTTTAAAATATAACTTCAACTACAAACTATAGATGAGTATAAGACTTAAAAGAAAGTCTGTCACCAGAGTACATCTTCATAACCACTTGTCATACTCATAGAATTGGAAAGACTTATTATTTGTATATCTATGATTGAAAATGATGGATACTATCTATAATTTCTGAAATGTTATTTATACTCAATTTCTAAAGGAAAAAGATCACAGTGATATTAATTGCTGAGTCTAGAAAACTTACTGATTGCTGTAATTTATATTATAGAAAACCAATACAATTAAATCTTTATTCCTATAGTTTTATAATATGATTTTTTCTCTTCTTTTTAATTATTAGTTATATAGTTATGAAAACAGTATGCTAAATATTTCAATCAGGAAGCAAATCCAAACAGTTATAATTAGTTTAAATGTTAAAATTGCCCTGCAGTCTTATTAGTGACATGATAATCAATTTTAGTTTTCGAAATCTTGATTTGCGCTATCCTATACAAATGCCATTAGCAACTAGAACATTTCCGTCATCACGGCTCTATTGAACAATACTGCTTTAGTGCTACTTAGTACTTTTTATTCTTTTTACTCAGTTTGTATTTCAATATTCGCTTTTTCCCATGTATTCCAAATTAGTTAATTCTTTTATTAGTTGTTTAACAAACATTGCTAAATGCTTTCAAGGGACCACAACTTTGCTAGATGCTATATATTGTCAAGTTTCTGTCAGAAAATTGCAAGACGTGGTTCTTTTGTTCCAGTAATTTGTATTTTATGAATAATCTCACTAAGAATTACTTGGTTAAATGTATATAATTTGATAAATTGTATGTTTGATCCATAAAATATATGCAGATGTTTTGAATTTATTTTGAATTAACTAGATGGACACATAAATAGACACATAGAGTGATGTTTTCTTTAGATGATAGGGAGTTTATATATAAAGGAGAGATAGGACTATAGACTTCAGGTAAAGTTACACTTTGTAGACAAGGATGTCAAGTTCTGAAGAAAACCTAACTATGATGAGCTTCATTGGAATTGATTAATGATAAGTCTAGAGGTGTTGAGTAGCAAAGCAATTAAAGTACATCATTAGAAGCAGAGAGAAAACAAAAAAAGAGGAAAATAGTTTTTTGGTTGACTTTTTCAATCTATACAGTGAGTTAAATTTTATCACTAAATATTTTTCATTTAAAAATGGTATAACCCATGGGAACATGTTTTAAAAGATCAAAGTCTTGTGCTGTAAATATTGGCTGTCCACATGCAAAAAATTAATCGGACCTTATTCCATTTGACAAAACAAACTCAAAATAGATCATAGACCTAAATGTAAAACATAAAACGCTAAAACACTTTGAAGATAGCATGTTAGAAAACTTAGATGACCTTATATTTGGTCATGACTTTTTAGATACTACATCAAGAGCATGATTTATGAAAAAATAATGAATAAGCTGGACTTTACTAAAATTAAATGTGCTTGCTCTGCAAAGGATAATGTCAAAAGAACAAGGAGACATATTAGAGACTTAGAAAAAGTAGCTGCAAGATACATATATAATATAGAACTGTTATCTAAAAGACACCAATAACTTTTAAAATTCAACAATAAGAAAACAAAAACACTTGATTAAAAATGGGCTTTGATGGGCAAATTATCAAACACACATAAAGGTAGCAAATAAACATATGAAATGATTCCCACCTTATGTCATAATTAAGGGAAATAAAAATTAAAACAACTATGAGATATTGCTACATGCAAAAATCTAGAACACAGACACCACAAAATTCTAGCAAAGATGTGGAGCAAAAGCATCACTAACTTATTGCTGGCGGGAATGTAAAATGGCTCAGCCATTTTAGAAGAGTTTGGTAGTTTCTTATAAAAATAAATATACTCATAGCATTCAGTCCACCAGTTGTGCTCTGTGGTGTCTACTCAAAGGAGTTACAAACTTATGTTCACACAAAAAACTGCACATGGATATTTATAGTAGTTTTATTTATAATTGCCATAAAATGAAGGCAACAAAAATATGCTTTGGAGATTAATGGATATAGAAAACCTGGTACATCTAGAATACAGACTGTTACTATTCAGTGCTAAAAAGAAATGAGTTATCAAACCACTGAAGAACTTTGAATACATATTACTAAATGAAAGAAGCCAATCTGAAAAGAGTACATACTCTTTACCAACTATATGACATTCTGGAAAAGGCAAAGCTATGGGAAGAACAAAAAGATGAGTGGTTACTAGGAGTTGGCAGTGGGCAGAGAGGAGGGTAGATGATGAAGAGATGTGGTGCACAGAGAATTGTAAGATCAATGGAAGTACTCTGTGTGATACTATAGTGGCGGATACATGTCAGGATAAATTGGCCAAACTCACATTGATGCTGTACGTCAACAGTGAACCCTAATGTAAGTGATAAACTTTTTGTGATTATATGTCAATGTTGATTCATCAACGGTAATGAATGTATCACTCTGGTTGGGGGATGTTGATAATGGGGGCAGGTATGCACGTATGCGGGTAGAGGGTATATGGGAAATTTATGTAACTTCTCAAGTTTGCTTTGAAACTAAACCTGACCTAACAGCCATTAAGTTTTTTTAAAAAAAATGTATGCTGTTATCAAAGGATAGGCTTTTGTTTAAGCATGAGAACCTATTATATATGTGTGTCCAAAGGCAAGCAATCAGGAGAGAGAAAAATGATTGTCAGAACAATCAAAGAAAAGCCAAGTGTCAATAAATGTGGAGACAAATTTATTATCTATGTAATAATGTAAAATATTTGGAAATTGATAGAACATCCGTGTTTGAAGTTATCTCCCTCATCTGTTCCTCACTTCTCACTCTTTATTTGTTCTTTCTCCTTAGCCAAAAATCTTAAAATGTCTTATCAGGAATGTCAGAAACTGATTTCATTATAATTTTCCAGCCTCATTTTAAACCACTCCCACACATTCTGTGCTATGACAATTCTGTAGTTTTATTTCTTTCAAATGTCTAGGCTCTCTCTCATTTCTAAGACTTTACAAATACTTCAGTTTCTATTGAAATACTTTCCACCATCCTCTTTATCTGCTTAAACTGCTATCTCTCAAATATTGCTTTCCATTGAAAGCTTTCTTGATTATTTACACTATAGTAAGTGCTCCTGTGTTTGCTCCCATTAGCATCTTGCATTAATTCTACTGTAGTAGTTATTACAGTCTACTGGCATTTTGCTACTCTGTATTGTGCCTACAATCTTCAAGAGTCCTGAGGAAAGATGTCACAAATCACATTTATTATCTCTTATTTTTATAGCATTAGGCATGCTGATTAATACTTTTTAAAATATTTGTTGAAAAATAAAATGCTTAGAGAATTTAAATATACATACAGTCACAGAGCTACTGACATGTAGGATACTGACAAAACAGCTCTACCTTGTTTCAGAGTTTTCTATCTCCAATACAGAACCTGATTTACCCTTATATTATTATTTCTTTGTGTTGAAAGAGTATTTTCTCAAGTTTATGGTCCCCTTTATTATGCCCATGAGTGATACAAAGTGAGAGTATTTTAGGAGGGACAATATGTGGCATTTCTATTTATGCTAGAAGTCAATGTAAAATCTTATACAGTGATTTAGGGATGATTTTTTAAAATAATATTTTGTTGGGTAGATTTCAAAGCAAGCTTTTTCACTATGACTTTCCACATTCCATGGTCCATTGATATTAGTTGACCTTACAAGCAATGGCCTTAAGTCTAGCTCCTCTACATGCAGTCTTTATTTCATTAATAATGGAAATGAAGAATACAGAACTCTTCTTTTTCTTGCCTAGTTAACTTAAAAATTCAAATATACAATTTTAGCAAAACACAGTAGTAAAGATGTAGTTGTGTGTGTCAACAATAAAACTTTATTTGTCCTTACATAAGCCACAGATTTTATTTTTTAAAGGCCTTTAAGTGGAAAGAACTGTTTATTCTATATAGTTTTCACATTAAATATCCTTTCTGTATGTATATCCTAAGGTATTTTTCATCAGAAAAATACTTTAAAAATCTAAACTTTGCAAAAACTGTATTAATGAGTACTCCAATTTAGAATTTTGTACGTAAAAAAATAAGTTGCTACATACTGACAGGACTGGATGATTATTGTCTTTATTCTGAAGTATTGTTTCCCTTATTCTGTAAATAAAACTTCTATGTCTTGTAAGGAATTCATCCATAAAGTTCAAAATAGGGCAGAGATTGACTCTAAGCCACAGACTATGTTCAACTGTTCACGGGGCAACTTTGTTTAGCTCAGGATTGAGCATTTGACATGTGAGAGTTCAGTCAAAGTACAAATGTGTGATTTGATACATAGGAGAGAAGGTGTGAATGGCCCAAGGGTTGCCACAGACATCTTGTTTATTTTGTCTCTCTAAAAAAATAAAAATAAGTGGAAGCAATCATGAGATGTTGTGGTGGAGATCTGTAATTTTTAGTCACCTAACATTTGAAAGCATTTACTTTACAAGTGAATCTCAGTGTGGAAGAGAAATAAAGTAGATATTCTCTCTTCACTCTTCACAAAAGCAAAATCATAAGATGTGAAATATACGTGACCAAATAATGACCTAATTTGGGAAGCTTAATACTGAAAGAATAATGTAAAAATAGAGGAATGGAGATAGTACAGTGAATTCAGAGTCCAGGCAAAGAGCAGTGAATATTCTGTGTTGTTCTGATTCTGTTCTGTTCTGTTCTGATTCTGTCACTACATTTTTCTTGATCTAGGACCTACCCAGTATATTGCAGCATACTTAAAATCTCTGGTCCTACATGTTAAATGTCAATAGCAAATCCTCAAACCACAAATGGATCAACACATTTCAAAAGGTCCCAAAGAGTAGTCCCTAGTGAGAAATATTGTTTGACCTTGCTGACACAATTTTTTGTTCCCTGCCAATTTTTTTAAGTCTGGTTCTTGGAAATTCTTGCAAATTTTGTGAGCTACAAAATATTCTCTCCCACCATTTATTTACTGCTTGAATTAGCAAAACTTGGTTTCTAATGCTGATGACTGAAAACTTTAGATAATACAGACACAAGTTTCTAACAGCATATTTGAATTCCAATGATGGCAATCATTTTTTTTTTCTTTATTTGTACACCTAGGTAGCATGAATCAATGGATTTTCCTTTTGGCCTATTGTAGATCGAATTGGGTTTCCATCATGTCACCAAATGACACATTCTTAATTAAATATTTATGTCTAAAATAAGTCAATTTTGACATGGAGAAAAAATTAATATAAACTTGAAATATTCACGTCATCTCAAGAGCTTTACTTGTGTCACTTTTACCATCTAAACACTAAGCATCGACTTCTGTTTTAGAGGTGTACTCACTGTCTGCTCTTTGAGTCTCTTTCCACATAAACATACATAGCTTTCTTTCATGTTTCATACACCTCTCTGTCCAAATGTTAGTTTATGAAAGACTATTTTGATGTTTATTTTTTCACATTTTACCCTTACATATTATTAATTTATCTGTTTATGTGCTTGTTGTCTGCTTCCTAGAAGTAGAATGTCAGATCCATGAAAGAAAAAATTAAATTTGCTTAAAGTTCTCTTTCTAGCATCTAGAACACAATACTCCAAACATATAATAGATACTAATATATATTGACACCTGATTTAATCAATTAGGTGCACATGTTTATTTTTTATTTATACACACATACAATTGTCACGTCGGAAGAAGTTGTGTAACTACAATGTAGGTAATGTAGATAATTATGCTCCTCATTTGCAGGCATGTTACGATCATTCATTTCAGATGGGTCTATTTTATTTAATGTAATTAAATCACACTAAAAATTTGTCCTGCTCTAGGGCGTGGTGGCTCAAGCCTGTAATCCCAGCACTTTGGGAGGCCAAGGCGGGCGGATCACGAGGTCAAGAGATCGAGACCATCCTGGTCAACATGGTGAAACCCCGTCTCTACTAAAAACACAAAAATTAGCTGGGCATGGTGGCACGTGCCTGTAGTCCCAGCTACTCGGGAGAATGAGGCAGGAGAATTGCTTGAACCCAGGAGGCGGAGGTTGCAGTGAGCCAAGGTCGCGCCATTACACTCCAGCCTGGGTAACAAGAGCGAAACTCCATCTCAAAAAAAAAAAAAAAAAAAAAAAATTTTGTCCTGCTCTATTATTTCCTTCTCTCTCAGATGACTATTGATTTAATATCTTTATTGATATATATCTTCCAGTAATATATGTAACATTATTTTTGTATGTATACATTATTTTAATTAGCTCCAATTATATAGTTTTAGATTTTTCCTTTTATTACATTTCTATATCTGTGAATTTAAAATTTAATCACATTGCTGAATATATGTTCTTTTTGCTTTTAACTATTTAATAGTGTTCTCTATTATGCATCCAACATATATTTTGTTATCCTATTAATAGAATTCTATCTGCTCCCACCAGCTAAATTATGATATATACTTAAAGACATACATGATGTTAAAATTAGTGGTCTTGCGTATTGTAAGTAACATGCATATTAAAGTTCAATATGTAAACTTCATTTATTATTTATTTTTATTATTTGTTTGTTTGTTTGTTTTTTGAGATGGAGTGTCACTCTGTCACCCAGACTGGTGTGCAGTGGCATGATCTTGGCTCACTGCAAACTTTGTCTCCTGGTTCAAGAGATTCTCCTGCCTAGCCTACCATGTAGCTGGGACTACATCTGCATGCTACCATGCCTAGCTAATTTTTGCATTTTTAGCAGAGATGGGGTTTCACCATACTACCCAGGCTGGTCTTGAACTTCTGACCTCAAGTGATCTGCCCACGTTGGCCTCCCAAAGTGCTGGGATTACAGGTGTGAGCCACCACATCTGGCCTCAAATTTATAATCTTTTTAAAAGCAATGTTAGCAATTACCTCTGAAAAAAATGACAGCATATATGCATTAAATTTCACTAGTTATGTTGATAAAATAAAAAATAAAACAGTGTAAGAGTAAATTTTGGAGGCAAATACCTCTTTTGAGAACATAAAAATTTGAAAATATTATATCTCATGAATTCTAAGAGTTTTTTGTTTAAAGATAATAATACACATGTGACTGAGTACCATTTATGAACAGTAGTATTTATGAACAAAAAATTTGAAATGTTTTATTACTAATTTCTAATACTGCTCATGTATGTGTAAATTATGATTACCTTTGTATATTATTATTCATATACAACCACTACTCTTCATGGAGGATAAAATGAAGATGTGTGCATGTGTGTGAGAGCACATGTTAAAATTGTACAAAAAGAGATAGCTTATGAATATAGTAAAAACATATACATTAAATATAGTACCACATAGTTTTAGTAAATGTGCTACAAAAATACTTCAGGGACATGCATTCTGATAAAAAATAATACACAGGATGGAGAAAAGAAACAATATCTTTTACTTCTTAACTTAGGATATATACCACAGCTGATAAAATTCTTAGTGTTTGTTGTGCTGATTTCAAAGAAGTTAAAGTACCTATATGTATGGTGGTAAGAATGCCAGATAAAGAAACAGAAGCTTTAATTCAAATTATATGATCACTCACACAATGATGTTAAATTTTTGGAGTACCTTGATAACATGTGACTCATCTTTGTAATTGCAGTACATGTGTGTGATTGGTACCCAACATTTCACAAATAAATGGATGTATAAAAAGTTAAATAATGGAGGCACTACCACATACTAGGTACATGACAGAGATCAGGGTAATCACTGAATTCTCTTAATTTACAAAATAAAAATAAGCTCTATTTTACAAGGTTCATACAGTACATGCTAGACTGTGTAAGCATGGTTGTCTCAGCATTTGCTATGTCTCAGAAGCCAGTTCCTGGTTTCAGAGAGCTCCCAAATCATAAGTAAAACTAAATTTGTGTAAAATTGGGGTATAAGAAAGGAATTGAATGGTTATACAGAAGAACAAATTAATTACCTAAATATAGGATAACAGTGTAATGTGTTACCCCAAATGGTTCACTTCTAAGAAGGTCAAAAATGTCTTTATTCATAATTGTACCAGAGTAATAGGCTGAGACATAAGTGTTCTCAGTGAACTCAAATACTTCTTCAGTGCCAATACTTGGTATATATTTAATTATAATTATCAATAGGTTAGTCAGAAACAAAACTGATATACACATATCTTTCACAAGAAGAAGTTCCATTACATATTTTCTTCCAAATATTATGCTACTCAGATCTTCTCCTCTAATACAAAATAAAAATAATTGAAGTCAACCATAAATCTAGACTGTGTGCGTAATAAACCATATGCATAAATGAATCAAGATTTCAATTAAATAGCTCAGAAATATAGACATCTCAAGTATATCCTACATTTAATTTACTGGGGTCAGTAAATCTTGCAAAAAGTAATTGCCATGATATTTTAGAATGCAAATCACTTGTGCTGGTTCAATTAGATTCAGAGTTAAAATATTTTAAGTTTACCTCGTATGCTTTTTTCAAACATGTATATCATTTAGTACCCTATTATAAGTTCTTATGTTTTATAATTTCTGTAAGTATATTATTATAATATTTATAATTAAGTAAATAAATGTAACATATATAATTTGCTAAGATGGTATAAATAAAAGCAATGTTTATGTTTACCTTCCACTATGTAATAATAGCCAATCTGTTTTCCTCTGAATGTATTTTCTCCATTATTTTATTCTTCATAGACAAACTGATAGGAAGCTTAAAAAGCAGACAAACAAACAAGAAAAACTCTCATATCTACAATACATATAGTACTTATGTGCTCACTGTTTTCCAGTCTCTAATTATCCTTTATAATTTGTTCTTGCTTATTTTTATAGATTTCTCAATTTTTCCTCTTACCAAATATAACTAAGTAATTACAAACCAAAGTACAGCTTTATAACAAGATAATTTAACAAAATTAGAAACACTGGAAAGTTAAACACTAAACAGCTAAAGAAAATTACTACATTAGCATGAATATAACTGTTTTCTGTGATGACAAATCAATCAGTAAGAAAAATAATCAAGAAGCAAAAATGAACTGTTAGGAATAAAAGCAATAAAACTTTCAAATGCTTATTTTAAAACACTTCAGAATGTTTATGGACATTTTATATATCTGCTATTACAAGTTTAATTAGACAGAATGTGTAAAGAAATAACCACTGTAGACAAATTTCTAAAGAATAAAATCTGTCACTAAATATTAAATTCTCCAAGAAAGAAAGTCTCGCAACACTCATCTACATGATGGCAAACTTCTATTCTGAAAGTGTTCCACATGTTACTCCTTGAATTATTCTATTAACAATTAAAATTGTTTAAATATATGGGATAATAAAGAAGTTATCTAAACACAAAAAGTTTATAATTTTTCAAAATCTGGCAAAAAAGGTAAAATGAAATACTTTTCATGGGAAGGAATACTAGGACTCCATACTTTGGCATTTCCAACATCTAATACCATGGCTGGCACAATAAAGGGAATTCATTTAAAAGTCTCAATTGCCTCATGAGCAAAAATGGCTATATTTTATTTTTTTTATCATACATTATTATTTTTAAAACTAATAACTGAATGCAACTTTCTTAAAACAACTACTCTTTGATCAGGTTTTCAGGAAAACTGACTACATGCAGATGTTTAAACAAAACATGCTCTAGATAATAAAACCTTTAACAGAGTAACCACAGCATATTGGGGCTGATATCTCAAGTCAATTTTATAGGAAGCTCTAAAGATAAAACTGCTCTTCACAAATGTCCCACATTGAAGAAAGGAGACTGTACCTTTGTCACTCAGCATCCTCCCTGTTGAGGGAGACAAACTTTCACAAGGCAGTTCCGTTGGGTATAGAGAAATCCTTGACTGTGATTCTTTTTTTTTTTTTAATTGTACTTTAAGTTCTGGGGTACATGTGCAGATCTTGCAGGATTATTGCATAGGTACACACAGGCCATGGTGGTTTGCTGCCTCCATCTCCCTTTCACCTACATCAGGCATTTCTCCCATTGTTATCCCTTCCCAACCTCCCCACTCCCCACTGTCCCTCCCTTAGCCCCCGACTCCCCAACACACCCCAGTGTTCTCATTGTTCTGGTTTTCTGTTCTTGTGTCAGTTTGCTGAGAATGATGGTTTCCAGATTCATCCATATCCCTAGAAGGACATGAACTCATCCTTTTTAATGGCTGCACACTATTCCATGGTGTATATGTGCCACTTTTCTTTATGCAGTCTATCATTGATGGGCATTTGGGTTGGTTTCAGGTCTTTGCTATTGCAAACAGTGCCACAGTGAACATAGGCATGCATGTGTCTTTTTAATAGAATGATTTATATTCCTTTGAGTATATACCCAGTAATGGGATTGCTGGGTCAAATGGAATTTCTATTTCTAGATCTCTGAGGAGTTGCCACACTGTCTTCCATAATGGTTGAACTAATTTAGACTCCAACCAACAGTGTAAAAGTGTTCCCATTTAGCCACATCCTCTCAGCATCAGTCTCCAGATTTTTTTAACGATTGCCATTTTAACTGGCATGAGATGGTATCTGAATGCGGTTTTGATTTGCATTTCTCTAATGACCAGTGATGATGAGCATTTTTTCATATGTTTGTTGGCCTCATAAATGTCTTCTTTTGAAAAGTGTCTGTTCATATCTTTCTCCCACTTTTGAATTGATTTGTTTGCTTTTTCCTTGTAAATCTGCTTTAGTACTTTGTAGATTCTGGTTATTAGCTATTTGTCAAATGGGTAAACTGCAAAAATGTTTCCCCATTCTGTTGGTTGCTAGTTCACTCTAATGATTGTTTCTTTTGCTGTGCAGAAACTCTCAACTTTATATTTTATCCCATTTGTCTATTTTGACTTTTGTTGCCATTGCTTTTGGTGTTTTAGTGATAAAGTCCTTGCCTATGCCTATGTCCTGAATGGTATTGCCTAGGTTTTCTTCTAGGGTTTATGTGGTGTTAGGTTTTATGTTTAAATATTTAATCCATCTGGAGTTAATTTTAGTGTAAGATGTAAGGAAGGGGTCCAGTTTCAGCCTTCTGCACATGGCTAGCCAGTTTTCCCAACATCATTTATTTAACAGGGAATCCTTTCCCCATTGTTTGTTTTTATCTGGTTTGTCAAGGATCAGATGGTTGTAGATGTGTGGTGTTGCTTCCAAAGCCTCTGTTCTGTTCCATTGGTCTGTATCTCTGTTTTGGTGCCAGTACCATGCTGTCTTGATTACTGTAAACTTATTGTATAGTTTGAAGTCAGGTAGTGTGATGCCTCTAGCTTTGTTCTTTTTGCTTAGGATTATATTGGCTATGCAGGCTCTCTTTTGGTTTCATATGAAGTTTAAGGTTTTTTTTTTTTTTTTTTTTTTTTTTTCAGTTCTGTGAGGAAGGTCAATGATAGTTTGATGGGGATAGCCTTGAATCTTTAAATCACTTTGGGCAGTATGACCATTTTCATGATATTGATTCTTCCTAACCATGAGCATGGGATGTTTTTCCATCTGTTTGTGTCCTCTCTTATTTCCTTGAGCAGTGGTTTTTTGTTCTCCTTGAAGACGTCCTCCATATCCTTTGTTTGTTGTATTCCTAGGTATTTTATTCTCTTTGTAGCAATTGTGAATGGGAGTTCACTCTTGATTGGTTTCTGTGTTTGTCTGCTGCTGGTGTTTAGGAATGCTTGTGATTTCTGCACATCGATTTTTATATCCTGAGACTTTGCTGAAGTTACTTATCAGTTTAAGGAGATTTTGGGCTGAGACAATGGGGTCTTCTGAATATACAATCATGTTGTCTGCAAATAGAGACAATTTGGCTCCCTCCTTTCCTAATTGAATAAGCTTTATTTCTTTTTCTTGCCTGATTGCTGTGGCTAGAATTTCCAACACAATATTGAATAGGAGTGGTGAGAGAGAGCATCCTTGTCTAGTGCCAGTTTTTGAAGGGAATGCTTTCAGTTTTTGCCAGTTCAGTATGATATTGGCTGTGGGTTTCTCGTAAATAGCTTTTATTATTTTGAAATACGTTCCATCAATACCTAGTTTATTGAGAGTTCTTAGAATAAAGAGCTGTTGAATTTTGTCGAAGGCCTTCTCTGCATCTGTTGAGATAATCATGTGTTTTTTGTCTTTGGTGCTGTTTATGTGATGGATTACTTTTATAGATTTGCATATGTTGAACCAGACTTGCATCCCCGGGATGAAGCCTGCTTGATCGTGATGAATAAGATTTTGATTCTTATTGGCAACACACACTTCTGGAAGTTTAGGAGTAAGTTCCTTTGTCTTGAAAGCAGGACCATTGTAGAGGATCCCCTCACATTGTTCTAATCATTCCATTCCATGTGCCTTGAGCAATTAACTAAGCCACTCAAGAATACTCGTAAATCTGCAAATGTTCTTATCTCAGTTTCATATATTTCTTCAGAAATTAGATAACCACATGACCATGTATCCTCTTTGAAGTTTTTCCTATTTAGGGTATTTTCCCCTGATGCCTGTTTTCCAAGTCCTTACTTGAGTGGGACTGTAATGTAGCAGTGTTTTATTTTCAGTATATACCTAATACTCAGCTGACCCATTACAGAATGAAATTGGGCATTTTCTCCTCCATCTGTTGATTACAAGAAACCCTTCATGTGGCCACAGATATAGGCTTACAAAGAGCTGCAGTGTGATGGATTATTTGGGAGTCTGGATCATGGCTAATGCAGTTCACTTAAGGTCTCTGTCCCTGATCTTACTTGACTATAAATGAACCAATTTGTTCTCACTGAACCTTATAAGTTTTAGGATACAAGAAAAGACAGCTCATGATAGGCAATTCTGCTTGATACGTGATAATCAGACACTTCATCATTACATTCCTTAGGATGATTAGAACTGTTTATGGTAATATGTATAAGTTTCTGCTGCAAGTGGTATAGCTTTAGGCCAGAACGTTTTGGGAACTACTAGAAACTTCACATGGGTTCTTTTTCCACCTAGGATAACTAATAATATGGATTGTAACTAAGTATAAGCAAGGGCATAAGTAAGCTACATAGGGTCTGTTTGTATGGCCCATTTGGCAAGGCATCCTCCAGAATATAAAGAAGTCCACCAAGTATCATCTTTTCTTCCACGTTTGGAGATATTAGACACTATAATTTTTATTTTGGACTAATCATTACTGCATGCTCCAGACCCCTGATATGGAAGGTCTTGCAGTGTTCATAGAATTCATCTCCCATATTCTGGAATGCATGCATCTTTCCAAAGTTCTTGCTGCACCTTGCTCTTTTAATCTATTTAGGCTGATGTCAGCAAGAGGAAGGACAAAGGTCATGTTCTAAGAAATGTTCAGACTGTCCAGATTCTTCCATACTGAAACATCAAGTCAGAGACCTAACAAAGACTTAAGACAAAACTTTAAAATTCTAACTGTTAGTCCTACTAGGTAAATGTGAACTTCTCCTCTTCCTCTTTCTTTGTATGTCTGGAAAAGCACATTTGCCAGATTCATGGCTACAGAGCACATGCTTGAAACTATGTTAATCTGCTCCTGCAATTGATACTACACTGGCAAAAGATAGAAATTGGAGCTAGTGCTTGACTGTTACTGTGATAATCCACTGTTCTGTGCCAGCATCTGTCTTCATTGCTTCCCTTAAGAAATTGGCTGTCATTGTAATTTTTTTCTCTTGTATGTAACATGTCTTTTGCTCTGGTCTCTTGAAAGATATTATCTTTATTCTTGGTTTTCAGAAGTGTCTTTATATTGTACTTAATATGGCTTCATTTATATTTTTCTGATTATATAATGTTTTTTGCTTTTTGAACTTAATGCTTTACCAAAGTTTGAATATTTAATCAATATTTTAATAAAATACATTGTTAATTCCTGCATTTCATCTTTTGGGTCTTCAATTACATATATGTCAGACTGCCCTAGATTATCTCAAATCAATGAGACTCTATCTTTTCTAGTTGTTTCTTCTGTTTATATTAATTTAGATTGTTTATATTGCTAAGCATTTAAATATTAATATATTCATTTTTTCTTCTCCTTTCTCTAAACTGCTTTTAATTTCATTCTGTATAATTTTAATTTCTGTTTTAATTTCCTAGGGTCTTGGTGCCCTAAATCCCAGCCACTGCAGCCATGACTGAAAGGGGCCAGTGTAGAGCTTGAGTTGTGGCTTCAGAGGGTGCGAGCTGTAAGCCTTGACAGCCTCCACATAGTGTTGTGCCTGCCAGTGCATAGAAGTCAAGAACTGAGGTTTGGAAACCTTCGCCTAGACGTCAGAAGATGTATGAAAAGGCTTGGATGCTCAGGTAGAAGTTTTCTGCAGGCGGCAGGACCCTCATGGAGAACCTCCACTAGGGCAGTACAGAAGGGAAAGGTGGGGTCAGAGCCCCCACACAGAGTCCCTAGTTGGGCACCACGTAGTGGAGCTGTGAGAAGAGGGCTACCATCCTGGAGAACTTAGAATTATAGATCCACCAGTAACTTGCATTGTGGATCTGGAAAAGTCACACACACTCAATGCCAGCCTATGAAAGAACCAGGAGGGAGGCTGCACCTTGCAAAGCCACAGAAGGGAACTTGCCTAGGACCATGGGAGCCTACCTCTTGCATCTGCATGACCTGGATGTGAGACAGAGTTGAAGGAGATCATTTTGGAGCTTTAAGATTTGACTGTCCTGCTGGATTTCAGAGTTTCATGGAGCCTACAGTTCATTTGTTTTTGCCAATTTCTCCCATTTGGAATGGCTATATTTACCCAATACCTGTACCTCCATTGTATCTAGGAAGTAACTAACTTGTTTTTGATTTTACAGGCTTATAGGCAAAAGGGACTTGGCTTTTCTTGAATAAGACTTCGAAGTGGACTTTTGAGTCAAAGTTGAAATCAGTTAAGACTTTGGAGGACTGTTGGGAAGGCATGATTGGTTTTCAAATGTGAAGATATGATATTTGAGAAGGGCCAGGGACAGAATGGTATGAAATGGCTGTGTCCCCCTCCCCCCAATCTCATCTTGAATTCCCACGTATTGTGGTAGGGAGCCAGTGGGAGGTAATTGAATCCTGAGGGCAAGTCTTTTGCCATGCTGTTCTTGTGATGGTGAATGAGTCTCATGAGATCTGATGGTTTTATAAGACAGAGTTTCCTTGTACAAGTTTTCTTTGCCTGCCACCATCCATGTAAGATGTGACATGCTCTTCCTTGCCTTCCACCATGATTGTGAGGCCTCTCCAGCCATGTGGAACTGTAAGTCCAATTAAACCTCTTTCTTTTGTAAATTGCCTAGTCTCAGGTATGTTTTTATCATCAGCTTGAATATGAACTAATACATATACTTTACCACTTTTTAAAACCACAGCAGTAAAGTAATTATGCTACAAATTCTCCAACAGAGCCAGAAACAGAAATACTCTACTTCTAATAATATTTTGCATCCTTTTTCATATTGCATTCTCTGAAGAAATCAAAATTAATAACTTACTATATATTATTCCTTATATTTATCTATACATAGAATAATTTTAAGCTTCAGCTGATATAATAAATATTTCTAAGTAGTATTCTTTTACCTGTTAATTATAAAAATATTAATCACATTTCCAATTTTAGGTCGCATAAATGTAAAATATCATATCACTTTACTTTGTTATTTATTCTATCTAAAATGTATCTAAATTTCTTTTCTTCCTTGAATTTCAGAAATTTCACCAGTATATGTTATTTGTTACTTTTTTGGTATTACTCCTTAAATTTTGTGTAAACCTTTTCAACTAAAACACAATTCTATCAGTGGTTTAGAAAGTTTTCTTTATTCATTCTCATTCTTATTATTTCTTCTCCTTCTGTTTATGTTTACTTATATTGTAACTTCCGTATTTAAATATTTGCTCGCCTGGAACTCTTTGCCAAGTCTTTTAACCTTATCTCTGTGTTTTTCAAATCATTCTAATTTTGTACCATGGTGTGTGCTATATTTTATTTGTTTTGCATTTAAAATATAAAGTTATTTTCTATCTCTTTCTGAAGGAGGTGATTTCTTTAAATACAAATTTATTTTTTAATTTCTAAATTTCTTTTGTGTAACAATGTTTTATTGGAATCATCTATCTTGTTTAGTTTCTATTTTATTTTCATTAAGCTCTCCTTTATGGCAAGCTACTTATTTATTTACATTGGTTTTTCTTTTTATTATTTCAATCATGATACTTCAACCATTGTGTTTGGTATCTTTCAACATTTGTTTTGGCTTTTTAGATTAAACAGACAATAAAAAATAATATCTGAGCATTTTCCTCAGTGGCCTGATGTTAAGTAGATGAACAAATAGTATTTCTTTCTTTTTCTAGGAGCAGCCTGTGTTGAAAGACCCATCTTTTTTCAAATATAATTTGTAAAAGATTATCAGCAAATTAAAATTAATACTCCATCAATGCTAAAATAAGTAATATAAATATCTTAATCTTCCTATAGTTACAGTTATGGAGGTTATTCTGATCTGCTCAGAAAATCAAGAGACTGGTTAGACTCACCCCAGAGTTTTTCTAGGGTACAGAGGGCTTCATAATCTCCTTGATGCCAAAAAAATTAAATACCTACATCTGCATTTGTTTTGTTTTGTTTTCTTTCTTTCTTTCTTTTTGTTACCCCACCCCCTCTCTACATCTGAATTTCTTTTGGTCCTATTTAGAGCTCAGTTTCTTAAATGTAATGAGGACTTCAGACTCAAAAACTTTGTGATGGTTAAGTTGGTTGCTAAATTGTACTACCAGGGAGGTAGAAGAAGAGACAGATAATGTTTAAGTTACATTCATTTCAATAATTATGTACTTATGTTAATACATTTTGTATCATTTAATGGCATAAAATAAGTTTGAAGATATAATAATTGTTATTCTGTTAGAGATTAATGATAAAAATGTCCTATAAATATCAGATATTAATCTCAAACATAGCAATCACGTTTCCATACATTTGAATTACAGCATAAATTACATTAATTTCCCTGAATGAATTTGAGGTGATTTATACAACTGACTTTAATGATTTATATAAGTAAAAAATATGTGCTTTTAGAAGATAGGTACTAGAAAAATGTGACTTAACAAAGTACTGAGTACCAACTGAGCACATGACACTTCCACAGGAGTATTGTAGTTACTTAATGCTTAGGTGACTAATATTTATATAAATAAGAGTGGAGTGTAAGAAATGAGGAAGATTTGAACATTTCTAAATATTTGGTAGCAGAGTTTCTCTGAGAGAGTGAGCTTTTACTTTGTTTAGTGTGCTTAATATGTGACTTCAGATCTGGACTCAGAAATACATGTTTGTTCATGTGAAATTAACAAAAATCCTGCATAGGCATTAATTAATGCAGTTATTGATGATGAAAGACTGTGAAAAATGTCACTTGAATGATAAAAGACTGTGAAAGAAGTCACATAATAACAAACCTCAGGGATTGGAAATGGCCAACGAACTGAGAATTCAAGGCCAGGAATACCTAATATTTTAGAGTTAAGTTACTTTTTGCATTGCAATGCAAAATTCCTTTTAAGTGAATGTCTTTCTATATACATTATCTTCATTTCCCTGTATTTTAAACAGAAACATTCTTTCCATACAGATCTAAAGGATTGGAGTGAGTTCATGAAAATATTAGGGTAGTGTTCCATTTGAAGTCACCCAGTATAAAAAAATGGAGAGAACTTCTTTTGAATTACAACAACCTATAAAGAGAAAAGATTCAAAGCAATCAGAAACCAAGAAACAGACATGGTCAGTACCATTTGGCATATAGCAGCACTATTACCAAGTCTGAGGATTAGAATCGAATTTCATCGGGAACTAAATGGAAAGTTTTTCAAGTAGAGAAATGTGATTAGCGATATAAAGCAAACACCAGTGAAGAGATTGAAATGCAGAAATAACTATTGTGGAACAGAAGAATTTCTGGAGGAAATCTGAATGGAGTGGGAGAGGAAAAGTACTGAAAGAAACCATACAGTAAAAGCAAACCACAGGAAGAGATGCTGAAATATCAGGCACAACAAGAATTCTTAGTGGAGTGTGAGCAAAATTAATTCGAATTATCTTAATTCAGAATCTAAGAACTGAATTTGATCTTTAAAAATCATATATATTTGTATTATAAATTTTAATCATGAGTCTTCTTGATATGAGCTACAAATATATTAATTTCTTACGCTTGTTCTGCTAAGGTAGATTCACACCTTCACATTGACCTTACAGCATTTTGGAAAGGGTATGACTACCCTTTCCAAAAACGAGAACCTAAATAAAAACTTAGTTTTTCTTTACTAGTAAAGAAAAACTAAGGTAACTAGATTCTTTGAAGAAATCATAGAAAGAATGACCTAGAAGAAAGTTTAGAACCAACCTCAATAAGAAAAAAATATGTAGCAAGTTTTCATTATGTTAGCATCTTATAAAGTGTATACTCAATGGCACACTAATATGAAATGTTACATAATTCTCAGAAACTTTCCTTCTAAAAATATCATGCTTCATTGTTAAAAGGCTCATTAAAAATGGGTACAAACATCTGGAAAACTATCCACACCTCCAAATATTTTTATTTTTCACTGTGCTTATCTTTTCACTTGTACATTTTTTCTTTTCACTATTTCATCGTGTTTTATAATCAAAATTTATTAAAATATTCCTGTCTTTGTCTTAAGTCTTTCTTGCTACCTCTTTGTAGTTTTCTTTTGTTTCAGTTTCAATCTAATCTGTTCTCTTATACATATTGAATAAACGTTTTGTGTGATATTGCGTGATATCATCTACTTGTTAATGGCTTATTTTTCCCCAGTTATGAGGTTATACCTGTCATGTTGGTATGCCGCTGGAAAGAGGGAATCATAACCAGAAAGTATCTATACAAAAAGAAAAATTATACATTATTTCTAATACATTCATACGTTATATATATACATGTGTATGATACATTTATTTCTATCTATCTACTGAACCATCTGTCTACATGGCATAGCTAACAAGAGCTAGTTTGCTAACGTAAGTCTGTCTTATTCTATCATTGTTCCCAAGTAGCCATATTGTATGGTGAATTCCCATGAATTTGTTTATAATAATTCAATACGCTTATTGTTAGGAATCAGAGAGGCTAATATAAGAGAAGATGGAGACTTAATAGTGTGATTTTGCATGCTAAATAACTGAGACATCAAGTGTGTTTTGTTTGTGAGCTGCTATGCTGTGATCTTCTCCCCTGAGCCTGTTTTAGAACATTGAAAATGGCACTCTAGTTAGCCAACCTTTGGAGACTGATTGACTGATTTTGACATTAGCTACCTGTGTCAACTTGATCAAGTAAACTTGTGTGACCAGTTTTCTTGTTAGGGGAATATGGATAATGCTGATCCCTACCTCATAGGTTAAGTCTGAGTCTAAATCGATTTAAAATAGCACCCACCCATATTCAGTGCTGCCTAAGTGATATTTCCTTGAACCTCTTGCTCCCTCTTTCTATTTTTCCCTCTTTGCCTCGTTTCTCTCTTCCATTTCATACACACTGGAAAAAGTAAAGTTCAGTAGGTGATTTTCTAGATCCATTATTCAATAATATTTCTATGTAAAACTTAAATAAAGTTGTTTGAGAGTACTCCAGTACTCCGGAACCAACCTGATTTCGAAATGACTTGAGTATGATGAAATGATGAGGAGAGTTTAACAAATGTCATGGTACATAGAGGTTGCAGTTTAAATTCAGGCACCTTCAGATAGAAAAGCAAAGATAAAGCAATGCTATTTATTCTGTGTATGATGATGATAGGGATATTTTCATGATGAGTGAAAGTAAAATATATTTATTGCTCTTTTTACTTTAGGAGAAAATGTTAAAGCATTAGTATCCATGGAAGAGGGACACTTTATTTTTCCCTAGAGGATAAATAGCTCAAGCAGCACAGGCCAGAATCCTGACAATTTGTCTACAAAGTCACCCACCTGACACATATGCAGAAATTGTTTTCTAAAATGTAGCATAGCCAAGAAAGTTTTATTCAAAAGCCAGAAAATAATCTATGCACAGTAAACAATTTGTCAAATTTCTTTCAGAAGTATAATCTCTGAGCATATGGAGCAGTGTCAGTCATTAAATAAAAAGGAGACTGCAATGTGTCTCCAAAAATGCTTTTCTGGTAGAAAGAGCTAGTTTTCTGTGTGCATCCCTTAAAATAATCTTTAATATCTCTAGAAAAAATTGAATATAGTGGTCAGTTTCCAGTACATCCATGAGCATCTTAAAAGTGTTGACTTTGTGCTATTACATAGTAATCCTTATATTAAAGTAGCATAATATCATTAAGATAAACTGTTTACTACAACACTATCTTTGCAAATGTCCTAGTTTTACACGCTGTATTATCGAGCTTGAATTTAAAAATGTAATTATTACATTTGTTCAGTAATCAATATCAGTCTACATGTAATGCATCTGATTTATTTTTGATAATTTATTGGACTTAATACAGCTAATGTGTCATTTATTTCATATCATGTTTTATAAACAGAACAAAGTATATATTTTGTACTTTAAAGATTTAAAAGCAGTTATCAATTAATTCCCTACCCTGAAATTTTTATAATGATGCCTGTGTAATATCAGTTTAAGAATTTAATAATGTAGGCCAGTCCAGTGGCTCACTCCTGTAATCCCAGCATTTTGAGAGGCCAAGGTGAATAGATCACCTGAGGTTAAGGAATTTGAGACCAGTTTGGCCAACATGGTGAAACCCTGTCTCTATCAAAAAATACAAACATTAGCCAGGTGTGGTGACAGGTGCCTAAAGTCCCAGCTACTTGGAAAGCTAAGACAGGAGAATCACTTGAACCCAGGAGGCAGACATTGCAGTCACCCAGGCTAAGGATGATGCCCCTCCAGCCTGGGGGACAGAGTGAGACCCTGTCTCAAAAAAAAAAAAAAAAAAAAAAGAAAGAAAGAAAGAAAGTAATAATGGATTAATCATATTTTTTTCTATAGTGATTAGACTTCAATGTTTTTACACAGTCATAGCAGGATGTTGTGTATTAAACCTGAAATCCCAAGTCAGGTAATCTGAATTTCTGCATTGGAGCACTAATTTCAACACATATTATTAATGTTACATTTTATTTTTAAATATGTCATATCCTGTGAACCTCAGTATCCACGCATATGGAATAATACAATTAATAATATTTTTGGTACATATTTTGTGTTAGATATAGGTCTCACAAATGTGCACTTATTAATAATATGAGATAAATAGTTTTGCTGTCTTACTTTATTAAAATGAGAAACCAGGTTTAGTAATTTTTCCAAGGTCACAGATCTCATGGTAGGGCTAGGATATTGACTTGGGCATTTTCCCTGCAGAACTTAACAATCTTAAAAAACTGAATGTCATATTTGTATTGGATTGGTAACAGTATAGCCCTAGAGTTTCACTCCTCCTTGTATTTTACTCTTGGGTAGTCAAGGTGTAATTCTCTGCACCTCAGCTTGACCATGTGTTCTGCTTTCGCCAGTGTGGGGACCCAGACAGCAAACATGACATGAGTAGAGTTATAAACAGCACGTGTATATTGGGCCTTGTGCTTCTGCCCTCTGGAAGAGAAGATCATGTCCCAGTCCAATCTGCTAACTCCAAAAGGCAGATGAGAGATATGACAGACATAGCCCAGATCTCCCACTTAGCCAGACAGCCTAGATAAATTAAGTCCCACTGAGATCAGTGAATTTCAGCCAGTGACACATGAGTTATAATTTCACAGTATTGTATTATTTTTGTAATATTAGTATGAGTTTGGGAATATTTCTTATAATCCAATAGCTAAAAGATAAACTACATCTATAACTATAAAATAAGAGAAATACTTATATCTCAGGTTTATGAAAAGGGCAACGTTTGAAAACATTTATATGTTTTCAAAAATATAAGTGTGTGTTTTCAAACATACAAAATTTCAAACATAAAAATGGGAAAGGTGTTCAGAAATGTGTGTTGTTTTTACTTACTCTGATTTATACGATTTTCTAAAAGAAGCTGTTCAGGTGGTTTGAGAGGGCAAAATAAACTGTAATTTGGACCCTTCTCCCCCACTTTCTGTGAACATTGTTTATCAGAGATTATAGTGAGATAACACTTAAAACCTAAGGGCTTAACAGATATTTGGCAATTACCCGGAAGTCTTCCCCCAGCTTCACTTCCAACACTGAAACATAATGACCAATTAGATAAACATCTAATCATTCAGTCTATTTCTTCTATCTTATAATCATCATATATATATATCCTTTTCTTCAATAGCATTCACACTGGCATAATGCAAACTTTCATCATCCCTTTCCAAGACTGGATTAACTATCAGGAAGTTGGTGCTTTTAAGCTAGCTGCTACTCTTAAGTTAATCATCAATGCTCCCACCAGAGTGATCTTTATAGCAAACAGATATGTACATCTGACTCAGATATTTTCAGAGACTAAGCATGTTTTACTGGATACATTCTAAATTCTTTTGTATCACATAAAAGACCTGTGTCTTTCTCTTTAGTTTCAATTCCTAACATTTTCCCATATTACACAACAGCTTTCCTCTCCCAAACACAAAATAAACAAATCACAAGGTTCTGGATGAGCAGAGTTTCTTAATTATTTTATTTCTTGGCATATGCTAAGTCTGTACTGATTTGCATATGCCAATGAAGATTTCTACAACTATTTTTTTTTTTATTGGCCCTAAGAAAACTACAATTCATCTCTTTAGTTCTCTATTCATATTATATTTTCTTTTTCTTTTTTTGTATGTTAAACTTTCAGTAACATTTCTTTTTTATTTATTGCATTTTAGGTTTTGGGGTACATGTGAAGAAAATATTATATTTTCTTTAGCTATCTTTCCTATCTTTCTTTACTGCTCTCTTTACAGCTTTATTCAGAAACTTTTTTTCCTTTGTAATTAATGTTATCTTCTCTTGAATAAGCATTTCTTAATGATCATATATTTTCTTTCTTTCTATCTGATTACATAGCACTTGAATATAATAAAGGATGCAGTAACTATTGGTTAAACACATTACGTGATTATATAATTCATTGACAATATATTCTTTTATTGATATGTTTCCTTTTATGAATAAAAGAAATCAAATTCCTGTGCAATAAACTTGATAAATTGATAATTATTTAAGTTATGACAAATATGGATGAAGTCATATTAAATATTGACCTAAGTTACCATCTCTAAAATGACCTCAAAGTCTTGCAAAATTAACTAATAGTAAATCATAACTGATATTTACTGTCAGTATTTCAAGAATGTGAAGGGAGGATGTAAAAATTTTAAATAGATATTTTGGATGGGTTGAATTCATATGCTTACAATGAAATTTTTTCATTGCACAATGATAGGTTTCACTTCAGTGATATTTTTAAGAAAAATTATATTCTTTCATATGCCATATTGGAAAACTACGAGAAATTTATGGAATTATTCATGGCAATTAGACTTCCTAATTCACGACATAGTTTGACCCAGCTAACATTTAAGCTTCTTGTGATGAATTAAAAAGTCAAAGGAAGGAATTAATAAGTAAAGATGAATTCCCTCTATTTTTGCTGGACATTTAAGTCTATTTACATACAGGTTTGATTCTATTTTTGTAAAACATAACCTTAGTTTTAGCCAAACAAAGTCATTTGTAAAATAATATTCAAAGTAGGATGGGCGTGGTGCCTCACACCTGTAATCCCAGCACTTTGGGAGGCTGAGGTGGGCTGATCACCTGAGGTTAGGAGTTTGAGACCAGCCTGACCAACTTAGAGAGACCTCGTCTCTACTAAAAACACAAAATTAGCCCCGCATGGTGGCACATGCCTGTAATCCCAGCTACTCAGTAGGCTGAGGGAGGAGAATCACTTGAACCAAGGAGGTGGAGGTTGCAGTGAGTGAAGACTGTACCACTGTACTCCAGCCTGGGCAACAAGAATGAAACTCGGTCCAAAAAAAAGAAAAAAGAAAAAAATCAATGTATAGGTACAATTATTGTTAACAAATATTTATTGAGCACTCTCTCCACTTATACAAAAATGTAGAGGAAGCATCACAGTAATATGGTAGTTTTATATATATATAATTTATATATAATAAAATATAGTTGATATATATAAATTAAAGAAAAAAGATGAAAGCGGGACAGTATTCAAAATTAAGCAAGATAATAAACAAGTGGTAGAAAATCTGAATAAGACAACAAGAGTTTTCAAAAATCAACTGGCATGTAGAATCTGGTTTTAGTTAGGGAAATAATTGATTAAAAAATGGGTGTAAGCCGAGGTGGTTGCACATGCCCTGCCTAGTCTATTCTGCGTGAAATAATGGCAGAGGAGTAGAAGAGAAATGCATAACATTTTTTGACAATTTCCTAATTATGAAAGAGATTAGTAAATTTACAAGAGGGAACATGCAATCTGAATAATAACTAAAAAATCCAGCCTCAAAGTTTTAAAGAACAATCATTTTGTAATGTGCTGATTTTTAAACATCATTTGAAGTTATAGAAAGGAAACAGACTGAGTTGAAAAGTTACATTTATTTCCTAAAGTTAGAAAATTTAAGTTAAGCTTTTTGGCATAGTGAATCTAACTCAAACTGAGGGATTATTTTAATATCTAGAAGCTACAACATGATTTGAATAAACATAAACCATCTGACAACACATTAATAACGGACATAATTTAAAATTAACAGATAAAATAATACAGCATAGTGTTCACAAAACTGTTCTTATTAGACACTAATTTTATGCTCTGAAGCATGTTCATTTTGCTTAGATTTTCAAAGTAAATATAAGAAAATTAGAAACAGTAAAAGCAACTTAAAATAATTAATGTAATCAATTAAAACATTTAACATACACAAATCAAGTTTTCAATATTCTACCCAATTATCAGGATGATAATAAGTGACTAAATAACTGTTTTCGATTTTTAAGTTAAGCATCGTTATGTCTAAATAATTCTCATTGATATTCAGTGAAGTAAATACATTTTTCACTCCCTTTTACATATTAAGAAATGAAGATTAACAGAAGAAACTTGCTTACATCAGAGAGATATTAAGTAGAAAATACAGATGATGTTGTATCCTTCTGGAATATATAGTATTATTGGAAAACAGGGGAAATATATACATCTGTAAGCAAATAATATTAAACTGTAAAAAATTAAATGTCATAAAATCAAATCACAAAACATAAACTGGAAATATTTACGGTACATATCACAGAAAATTCATTTTTAATGTGTATAGGTATCTGATATTCATAAAACAAGAAGTCAACTAAAGAAAAATAAAATATATAAGCAACTTGCAGAATAAGTGTGCATGCATATGTATGTGGGTTACTGAGTTTATTTTATGTATAATGTATATATATTATATATAATCAAGCTTTATAATATATAAAATCAAGAAAATTAAATAATAATATTTTATTTTAAAATCAATTAAGTTGCATTGGTCAATATATTGAAGTAACCAAAAATATTCCTTTCTGACTTGAACTATGAGATTTTAAATATTTTACATTGTTGATAAAGAAATAAATTCAATGTTCCTGAAAAAATAATTTTACACAATATCTAAGATGGAACATTTAAATGTGATTTGAAACAGTAATTTGCCTTCAATGAGTAGGTATTGGGAAATAATCAGAATGCAGATAAAATTTTAAGTACAAAGTTTAACATTAAAACATTATTTAGGTAATAGCAAAAATTGTTGAAAATTAGAACAATAATAACTAATATGATATTTTTTGCAAATTATGGCATATTCACATTCTTAAGTATTAAAGTAAATAGAAACATATTTTTCATTTGACCTAAAATGACAACTAATTCTTCTACGTCTACTTTAGAAGTTTGCTAACCAATACGCTTGCAAACAAAATATGTTGATTTAATTTAATTAGATATCATTCTGCCTCTATGTGATTTACACATAGATGGCCACATTCTGAGCTTATATGAAATTTGTGATTCATCTGTCTTAGTGGAACCGTGACCTTTATTGATTATGAGCTTAAAGTAGACATGTGACCCTATCTGGCAAAACAGGCAAAATTTAACCTTCTGAGAGCAAAACCTATTTATTAATGGGCTACCATTTTGGAAGGAAGAAAAGAACCTGGGTTCTTAGTAGCTTTCTTAAACTGCTTAACTGCTAATTATATTATGTTTGAAGTTGCCTTACTTTTAAATCTCCAGTATGTGAGAAAATAAATTTCTGTATATTTAACTGAGTTTGAGCTTAGATTTAATGTTTCACTCATAAATTTCTCATAATAAATAATACATAATTGAAAAAAAAAACCTTACCTTTAAACACTCTAAGAATGTCATCCATTCCCACAAGTAGAATGCTGAAGAATTTGTTTTAGAAATAACAGTTAAGAGAACAATGTGGTAAAGCACTTAACAGAGCACTGGACTGAGAAAAAGAAACTGTTGGGAGAATAAAGAAAGACCCTTAAAGGGATATCACAAACAAATTCTCTTTGAACAGAATAATTGCTTTACAGGGGCCTATGAGGAAGGTTGGAAAGGGAAAAATCAAACTATTTTTCAATTAGAGTTTTCTCTCTGGACTCCACTCCTGATGTGAAGGCACATTTCAGAGCCAACATTCAGTTTATAGAGAAATTTTACTTAGTCTATAAGCTCCTATTCGTTTGCACTCCTTTAAAAGATTCTTCGTAGTTTAGTTTGAAAGTTTTCCCTCTCCCCCAAGCCCTGAGAAACTTTGTATTTATTCATATGAAAATAATTGGATCTATTTTAAGTTGCTATTAATATATTAGACCTGGAATGGCCGTGAAAATATTTCAGTTCAAGCCCAAACCAAAATGAGACTAGTCAGTGGCCTCAAATTCTCAGCAGACATGTTTTTTTCTTGTAATAAACAATAATGTAATAGGAAAAGTTTACTTGACATTTGTCTATGTGGGCCAGGATTTCATATCCAGTTTATACTTTTCTGAGCACATAGGCATATTATTTTTGACATTTATGCAGAGATTTTTCAGACTATGTATGGGTCCAAGTCCTCCCTATCCACTGTCATCTCACACCATTTGCCAAGCTGTCTTTAAAACCAAAACTCTCAATCTGCTTGTATTGGTAATGATCACAGGACAACTAGTTACTGCAAGGCTTATGTCTTTCACTAAGAGCCAAGAATTTACTTCATTTTTTTTTTCAAGTACAGTCTTTTATTTTAAAATACAGGATTTTGGAATATGTATCTAGAATTTTTTAGTTTAAAATTTATGTATTTAATGATAGACTTATTTCAGGGCATCTAGTCTGCCATTTTGCTAGGAGATAAATCGTTGTAGGAAGAACTTCCCAATATAATTGCCTATAAAATAACAACAGGAAAACACCACATACAATGTGCTTGCATGCATGCATGCGTGTATAATATATGACTTAGATAAAGTTGCATATATATGTATGCATACATGCATATATCTATATAAATGTGTCTATGCATGTGTATACGTATGTATATAATTTTATGTATGCAAAATTGACATTGAATATATGTTTCATTTCATATACATGACATTGCGTATATATTTACAATAAATATAAGCATATGTGTATGTTTATATATATAGCTATGTGTATATTTTTAAAAGCATGTATTTTATCAATCTATAAATTATATTTTGCCATTGCGCTGAGATGTTTAGTGATTTTATATTCCTGTTTCTTCTGTCAATCATCTTGAAGATGTATAAATTTAGTATTCATTAGTTTATACTAAAAAGTAGGTTATTTAAAAACAAAAAATGGATTTTTCTAATCTGCTCAAACTGCAATTTACCTTTCTTTCCTATAAATTTACATAATATTTTAGACATTTAATTCTGATTGCTTGTTTTGGTCTTTTTTTTTTTTTTCAGAGATGAGGTTGTATAATGTTGCCCAGGCTGAAGTATAGCTGCTATTCATAGGTGCATAAATAGGGCGTTTCAGCCTCCAACTCTTAGGCTCAAGTGATTCTCCTGCCTCAACCTCTGGAGGAACTGGGACTATAGGCATGTGCCACTGCTTGTGGTTTTGTTTTATGTATAGGTCTTTATCTACTTGTAGATAATAAGCTCTTTAATGATGTAATTCATGTTTGTTCCATCTTTTTGATTTACAGGAGCTAATAAAATGCAATTCCTTAAATAATATACAAAAGAAAGAGGTGGTTCAGACAGAAATCCTCATAGCCATTTTAGTAATACTGAATCTATGAAAAAGCCAGTTTGATGTACTCATAGAAGTTTACATAAGAAACCTTGAGAAGGTATGAGTAATCATGTTTAAAAATAGCTTCACCAAACCTGGCAAAAACAAGCGATGGGAAAGGATTCCCCGTTTAATAAATGATGTTGGGAGAACTGACTAGCCATGTGCAGAAAGCAGAAACTGGATTTCTTCCTGGCACCTTACACTAAAATTAACTCCAGATGGATTAAATATTTAAACAAAGACCTAACACCATAAAAACTCTAGAAGAAAACCGAGCGAAAACCATTCAGGACATAGGCATAGGCAAGGACTTCATGACTAAAACACCAAAAGCATTGGCAACTAAAGCCAAAATAGATAAATGGAATCGAATTAAACTCCACAGTTTCTGTACAGCAAAAGCTGTGGAGTTTAAAAGAAACAATTATTAGAGTGAATCAGCAACCAATAGAATGGGAAAAAATTTTTGCAATCTACCCATCTGACAAAGGACTTATATCCAAAATCTGCAAAGAACCAAAACAGATTTACAAGAAAAAACAAACAAACCCATTCAAAAGTGAGCAAAGGAAATGAATACTTTTCAAAAGAAGATATATATGAGGCCAACAAACGTGAAAATATGCTTATTATCACTAGACATTCGAGAAATGCAAATCAAAAATACATTGAGATACCATCTCACGCCAGTTAGAATGGTGATCATTAAAATATCTGGAAACAACAGATGCTGGAGAGGATGTGGAGAAACAGGAACACTTTTACACTGTTGGTGGAAGTGTAAATTAGTTCAACTATTGTGGAAGACAGTGTGGCGATTCCTCAAGGACCTACAAATAGAAATTCCATTTGACCTAGCAATCCCATTACTGGGTATATATCCAAAGGATTATAAATCGTTCTATTATAAGGACACATGCATATGTATGTTCACTGCAGCACTATTTGCAATAGCAAAGACCTAGAACCAACCCAAATACCCATCAATGACAGACTGGACAGGGAAAATGTGGCACGTATACACCATGGAATACCATGCAGCCATAAAAAATGATGAGTTAGTGTCCTTTGTAGGGACATCAATGAACCTGGAAACCATCATTCTCAGCAAAGTGACACAAGAACAGAAAATTAAACACCACATGTTCTCACTCATAGGTGGGTGTTGAACAAAGAGAACACATGGACACAGGGAGGGGAGCATCGCACATTGAGGTCTGTGGGTGGGAGGAGTAGGGGAGGGAGAATGAGGGGTAGGGAATTGGAGAAGGATAACATGGGGAGAAATGCCAGATATAGGTGATGAAGATGGAGGTAGCAAAGCACATTGCCATGTATGTACCTATGCATCAATCCTGCATGTTCTTCACATGTACCCCAGAACCTAAAATGCAATAATATATATATATAATAAAAATAAAAATAGCTTCACATTATTACTAATAGAAAATTTTAGAAATTATCATACAGTTTTTTGTTAATATATTTTTTATTGCATTTTAGGTTTGGGGGTACATGTGAAGAACATGCAAGATTGTTGCATAGGTACACACATGGCAGTGTGATTTGCTGCCTTCCTCCCCATCACCTATATCTGGCATTTCTCCCCATGCTATCCCTCCCCAACTCCCCACCCCCCACTGTCCCTCCCCTTTTTCCCCCGACAGACCCCAGTGTGTGATGCTCCCCTCCCTGTGTCCATGTGTTCGCATTGTTCAACCCCTGCCTATGAGTGAGAATATGCGGTGTTTGATTTTCTGTTCTTGTGTCAGTTTGCTGAGAATGATGGTTTCCAGGTTCATCCATGTCCCTACAAAGGACGCAAACTCATCGTTTTTGATGGCTGCGTAATATTCCATGGTGTATATGTGTCACATTTTCTATCATATAGTTATTAAATATTAAAATGTCTTTTGAATTTTGTGTTTCTATCTTAAAGTTAAATTAATGACTTTTTGTCTCTAATTAAAAAACAGGACTACTATAGAACTATAGAAAATAGTATATTATTTGTTTTCAGATTTACACTACCCATTTCTTGGTTGCTAAAACTTTTATCTGAACTGAAAATGCTCTGAGTCTTTGGCATTAGGTGTAATCTGTCTGATTTCAGCTAGTCTTCAAATTATAGTGCTAAGTATCTTAGCTCTATTTAATTATACTTCAAGTACAAAAGGAGACTATTCAGTTGTCTAAGATTTCATGTCTACAAAAAAGAATTCATGGAATTTCTATCTAATAAAGTAACCATTACAAAGGCACAACATAAAAGGAACATTTTAAAGCAAAAGGACACTAATCAAGTAATACTGACATATTAACATATTGTATATTTGCTTTTTAAATTGAGTGTCAACTGTTGCTCCATGTAATTCTACCTAATTATGATTTTCAAAGTTTCATCAAATGTTACAATCATAAACCACCTCAGTCACTTACATTTAACTTTTTTCCAAATGATTTAACATGGAGTCATTTATTATGATTATCAGGTTAACAATAACCTTACAATTTCAGTTGAATGCATCGTTTGTACCTTAAGCCTTATGTGTACTCTTGAAGTAGTCTTTATTATTACTGTTTTACACATAACACTGAAACACAGTGATACACCTAATGTGACGACTGAGAATTGACCACAAATCTGTCTCCATACCTGTGCCCACTTGTCATGAAAAGAAATTAATTTACTAATAATTTTCTGGAAAATGCTTTATTATTTTATGACTTTTATGACTTCCTTCAAATTAAATGGCATATTTTTTGGCAAACTACCTTATAAGTTAAAGTCACTCAGTTTCTTCATTTTTTCTTTTTTTTTATTTTTGAAATGAAATAAAAATGAAAACTGTCTATCTAAGCTTTTATTTTAAAATAAGCAAATGGTTTAAAAAGATAAAAAAGCCTAAGATCTTGTGTGTAGGAAACAGGGTCTAGTTTTAAAAATTTCACATAGATGCTAATAAAGCAAAAGAGTTAAGGGACCTTCCCTTCATGTTTACACATCCCCTTCCTCTTGTAGGAGAGACAAATGCCAAAGAGAATGAAAACTCCTCCCCAGTGTCCGGACCATTTGGTGTATTCTCGACCATCTCTACTGCTGTTCAGAGCACAGTAACTAAGAAAGTACAAGGTGGCCTGTTCCCTTCCATTATAATAACGAGTTTGCATATCTTTCTGTCTCTTTTCTTTGGACAGTCATGTAGAGTGATTACTTTTAAAGGAGTTCAAGCCACTGAAGATCAGTCACTTTGGGTGGAGTGAATGCTACTTGAAAACTTTCATGAAAGCAGTAAAGAAGAAAGTAGGAAAGTAGGAAATAAAGGAGTAGCAATAAATAAGGGAATAGGAGTTACATAGAGGCAATAGACATATTATTTTATGGATTAGGAATTCTTAATTTGGAGGCCCTAGAAAATGTCTGCTTTATAAAAATATTTTTCTCATAATTGCATTTTTTAGACAAAGGGGAAATGTGATCTTTATGACAGATATTTGCAAAACTGATTAAAAACATTAATAAAGGATTGGGGAGCTAAAAATCTTTTCTACATGAGGATAAATAGCTAGCTTTTATTTTAACTTTTTATTGAAATATACGTGCAGAAGAATGAAATAATGAGTGTTGTTTGAATTTTCAGTGTGAATTGAAAAAGAAGGCAACATTGTAGATCTTTCACTACCTGATTTCAATAGTTAAGATAGACACAGTCTGTCTTAGTTCATTGGTGTTGCTATAAAGAAATGCCTGAAGCTGTGTAATTTTTAAAAAATGTTTATTTGGCTCATGGTTCTGCAAATTAAACAAGAATGATGACACTTGCAACTATATCTGATGAGGACTTCAGGAAGTTTTCACTCATGGTGGAAGGAGAAAGAGAGCAGACATTATATGGCAAGAGAAGAAGAAAGAGGGAGAGGAAGGAAGTGCTAGTCTCTTTTTAACTATCGGTTCTCACAGGAACTGACAGAATAAGAACTCACTTGTTAATAGGAGGAAGAGAAAGGCACAAAGCCATTCATGAAGGATCCACCTCTAAACCCAAACACCTCCCACTAAGCCGCACCTGTAACATTAGCAGTGAAATTTCACATGAGATTTGGAGGAGGCATATATCCAAACTATGTCATTGTCTGAAAAGAAAACCAAAACAAACCCCCCAAATCTCAGGAGTTTGAGGCTATCCTGGGCAAAATAGTGAGATCGTGTCTAAAATATAAATGTGTAAAAAGAAAAAAAAAATAGACACATGCATTAATTTGTAAATGAAAATTACAATAAAGAAATCAGAAACAGACATACACAAATAAGTCAACTGTTTTATAAAAATGCAAAAGGCAATTCAGTGGAGAAATGAAAGAGTATTCAAAAATGATGCTGAAATAATTAGACATCTCTGTGTAAAATGGTAGTACTACATAGACTTTACCATTTACAAGAAATTAACTCAAAATGGAACATAGATCTAAGATAAACAGTGAAACTGTACACTTCTAGGACCTAACACAGAAGAATGTCTGTGTGGCTTGGATGTGGTAATAAATTTTGAATTACAACATTGAAAGCATAATTCACGAAAAAAAGATAAGTTAGACTTCATTAAAATTCTACTTGTGCTCAATGAGAAACACTGTAAAAAGAATGAAAAAAGTCATATATTGGGAGAAAATATTTGCAAAATATGTATTTGATGAAGAACTTCTATCCAAAATACACAAAATACTTTTGAAAATCGTAAATAAAACAATAAACTAACTTAAAAATGGACAATCATCTGACCAAATATCTCACCAAAAAACTTTACATATGGCAAATAAACATACAAAAGGATGCTCAACATCTGTTGTCATGAGGAAAATGCATATTAAAACAAGAATGAAGTATCATTACACAATTATTTCAATGACTGAAATCTTGCAAACTAGCGATACCAAATGCTGACAAGAATAAGAGCAACAGGGATTCTCCTGTGTGGTACAGCCCCTTTGGAAAATAATTTGTCAGTTTCTTACACAGCTGAATATCATCTTACCATAAGATCCAGCAACTGTGCTCTTAAGTATTTAGCCAACTTTTAAAACCATACATGCATACAAAATCATGCACATGACTATTTATAGTGGTTTTATTTAAAATCTAACACAGAAAGTAAGCAGTGTCTCCAAAAATCTTGTCAATAAGTGAATGTGTATACAAACACTGGTTCATCCATACAATAGGAAACAAACCAAGAATAGAAAGGAATGTGCGTCAACCCATATAAAGACAGAGATGAATCCTAAATGCATATACAAAGGTAACAGAAACTCTGAAAAGGCTACATACTATAACATGCCATTTATATGATATTCCGGAAAAGAAAAACTACAGAGACAGTAAGAAGTCAGTGGTTACTAGGGTTTGAGAAGAGGAAGTTTGAATAAATAAAGCAAAGGGAATGCCATAGGATTGTGAAACTATTCCTTATGATGCTATAATAGTGGAAAATGACACTATACATTTATTAATACCAATTGAAATTTCTGGCGCAATAGTGAATAACAACATGAATCATAAAACCTAACATATAAAGATTTAAAAAAAAAATTAGGAGTTGGGAACTTCCCAGGATGAAATGTAAAATATGACAAAATAATTTAACTGTTTTACAAACAAATTCACTGAAGTGTGGTATGGGGAGATGTTAACCTGAGCAACTTTGGTGAGTGGCAAATGAAAAACTACAGTGAAAGGAACTATTAATAAGCACTATATTCTATAAAGTTGTTTCTTATAGGGGAATGAGTTAACAATTCTGGAGCCAAAATACAAGAATACAAAAAGTGAACAGTTAAGTAAGTGGATGGCAGATGGCAGAAACCGGTTTTCTTACAGTTTGAATGTTAGACTACAGATAAGCAATGGGAGAAGCCTGGGATGATCTATGTGGTAATGAATTATCTCAATAATGATACAGTGGTTACATGCAGGAAAACGTATAGTTCTGTATCTAATAGTGGTTGATATACACATATATATATAAATCTTTACTTTGCCAGCTTAGGCCTAGGAACAATGATACCCTGGATACAACACATATACCTGGTGTTTAGATTTTGGTTTTAAATGCCATCCTCCTCTAATAGTAACCAGGACCCCATGAAGAAAATGCTGATCTTAGGATTGGGGCAAGAAATATTCAAGGAGGAGCCTGAAATATCTAGTATCTGAAAGCATGGAAGTGCTCAAATGAAAACAAAATGATGGATATGTATCCAAGTGACATAGGAGCCAAGTAAAAAAGCTCCCAAACGACAAAACCTTGAAAAATTTGAACAACAAAAGAATTTTATTAAAAATAAATTAAAATATATTTATAGATTATCTTTCCAATGTATATATAAATGCTGACAAGATATTCAGTGAAAAAAAAAGAGAAAGTAATATTCAAATAAGGATTTTTTCATAGTATACTCTCTTAAAAATTCAAGCACACATTTCTTACATATTTTCAAATATTTCATACTATGTCAAATTTATATATATTTATAACCCAAGTTTCCTCAAATATATTTGACCACAGAATTTTTTTACATAAAATCTATTGGTTCTCTTGCAAACACTGTTTGTTTAACAGGAGATAGTCAGATTTGAAAACCCCGTGAAGAGGATAAATGTCTTAAACAATATACATTAAGTTTATTTAAACAGCTGGATTACAAGAAAAATATATGTTAAGTTTATGAAAAGAGTCGATGATAGACTGGACAGGGAAAATGTGGCACATATACGTCATGGAATATTATGCAGCCATCAAAAAATGATGAGTTCGTGTCCTTTGTAGGGACATGGATGAACCTGGAAACCATCATTCTCAGCAAACTGACACAAGAACAGAAAATCAAACACCACATATTCTCACTCATAGGCGGGTGTTGAACAATGCGAACATATGAACACAGGGAGGGGAGCATCACACACTGGGGTCTGTCGGGGGAAAAAGGGGAGGGGCAGTGAGGGGT